>JADKLZ010069765.1:0-20861 GCA_021533235.1 Biomphalaria straminea | reverse complement strand
TCATACAATCGTCATACATTCGTCATACAATCGTCATACATTCGGCATAATCTCGATAAACTCTCGTCATACACTGGGCATACAATCGTCATACATTCGTCAAACATGCTTCCAACATTCGTTAAACATTCTTCATATATTTGCATCATACATTTGTTCCGCAAGCGTGATACGTTTGTTATTCAGTCGTCATATATTTACTGTATACAATCGTCTTACATTTAACATACACTAGTTATATGCTTTTAAAAAATGTAATATCTGTCTATCTAAATTAGTTGGCTGATCTTTAATACAGTAAGTGAACTTATATAAAATCAAACACACTGGTTAGAAAACTATGTTCCTTTCACTATTACATGACTCAGAGAGAGAAAGGTTGAGGAAGTGACGTAGTGTTGGGGGTGGGAGCCAACGTTCGTTCAAAACAAATATTTTTTAGATAATATTAAATATAACATTAAATCTACTGAAAGTAATATTTAGAATCCAATTATCTATTTAAAACTTATTTATTGTATATGATCTCAAAAATGTATTGCTATCTATTTTCCTCTCTATGTTATGGAACCTTTTCAACATAATTTTATAAAATGTGGTATTTTATATTGTGTGCAATTGCTGTGTAATGCAAACTAGAATTACTTACTTCATCAATAATACCAACAAAGTGGTTGTTGGCACCTCTACCAAGCTGTATACCGCATTTATTGGTAGCAATGTGGACTGGAAAACAAAAACGAAACAAAAATTATTTATTTATTTTTTACAGTTTCCATTTTGTTGCTAAATCTATATTTAAATCCGTGGTTCTGTTTTTTTTTTTTTGTTTATTGTCGTAGAGGTATTGTTAAGAGTTGAGAAACTTACCTCCTCCTGTCTTGCCAACTCTGGCGAAGTCAACTGTCCTGACTACAGTGTTGGCTGTGTTCACTTCATAGAGTTTACCGTAGACGGAAGTGTCGCTATAGACAACAGTCATCTCCAGGAGGTTGCTGGGATTCTGTATTCATGAAATTCGAAATGTACATTGAAAAATATGTTGGTATAATCAATGGTATTTCAGAACTAGATGTATGTTTAACTCTTTCTCTCCGTAACTATTTTTCAACTTCCGACAGTTCTTCATTTTGCTTATTAGTTTTTTTTTTCACCTTGTTATGATTAAGCCTAAATAACTTTTTCTTTTGTTATCAGCAAATGTTTTATTCGGTATAGAATTAAAGGGAAATTCATGCCCTTTCTATGTAACACAGATTTAAGTTTATACAATCAAACATTTATTTAATTTAATGAGGTTAAATCAACGATGGTATCGTCAATAAGGAGAGAAAGAGTTAACCCACAGGCTATTCCGGGTGGTGTGTCCTGATTTATGAATCTCTCTTTTGTCTTTTGCTCTTCACTCTACACGCTATCGTATTTCTTACTTTCTTTTATATATTTCTTTAAATGAACGTTTTGTTCTCCGCCAATAAAACTGGCTGAAGAGTCTCGACACCATAATAGGTTTGTTAGCTTCACTTACAATAGCGGTATTAGTCTATGGTATTTAAGAACATCTTTTCTGTGATTCTTCCTCTTTTCATCTAATTAGCTTTGTTTTTGCTGATGATCTGCACGATCTCTTGCTTAGGAAATTGTAGGCATTTTCCTCCTGCTGCTTTGCACTGTTGGTCATTCAGGATTGTTAAATGATGGGAATGAGGTTGGGGAGCTCTTTAGATCTTTAAAAGTTTCGTGACAGTCAGGGCTGTTTCTGCAATGTTGTGTGGTCTGTAATTTATTTGATTTATATAGACATTCAAAGTAGATTACCTCCTATACAAATTCACTTCATGTTAACAAGAAGATGTTCTTATAGAAATACAATGGTTTTGCTTGCCCTGGCAAAATATGTAGGTCACAGCTGGGACTGCACAGCCACGGGAAACACTGTATTCCTCACTAATCTTCGGATTCGAAGACAAGCCTATTATTATTATTATTATTACTATTGGATTTCCAGAACGGAAAATTCCTTATTTTCATGCCTTTAAAAAAATAGAAACATTGGAAAATGAAAGATATACAAGGGATGCGTTCTACTTACGACATTGCTAATGGTGGCTGATGTCTCCACTGTAGCTCTCTCAGTGGTCAAGAATGTGGCTGTCACGACGTAGCTGTTGGCGCTGGATTGGTAGACGGTGAACTTAATGGTATCTGGACACAGGGAGCAGTAACTGTTAGACAGGATATCGTAGGTTCTACCATCTTGACCGCCCTGAAATATATAAATAAATTATGGAATTACCGGATATATGATTGAAGTCATAAACGTGTTATTCTCTCTATGCATATAGTTTTGTATATCTCTATTACTATATATTTATCATTTTTCCTAAAAGTCTTACGGTCACATAATATTTGAATATTTTGAAATGAAGTTACATTCGGTAACAAAGTATAATTATTTTTTTTTTAATTATAGGCCAGGATAGTTATTACCGACACCTAAAATATAATAATGAAAAGATATTTTCTTAGTAATTCTCTGCTTTTAAACATGTGTTATTACGAGCTATGTATGTATGGTTCATGTGATATTTGAAGTACACGTAGGCCTATGCGGATTAATGACAAACAGATTACTTCACTTTAATAGCTAGACTTGATCCATCTACCAACATGTTAGATTTTTAGAAATATTAAGTTTGTGTTTTTAAGACCAACATATAAAGAAGCAACAAGTTTGAATTCTCTTGAGATTGCAAATTTTGGTTGAAGTAACTCTTAGAAGTGAGACTTTGTTGAGCAAGTAACCCTCTGCTATGGTACAATGGGGAGGCACGGTGGCTGAGCGGTAAAGCTTGGCTTCTGAACTGAGGGGTCCCGGATTCGAATCTTAATGAAGACTGGGATTTTTATTTTCGGGATCCTTGGGCGCCTCTGAGTCCACCCAGCTCTAGAGGGTACCTGACATTAGTTGGGAAAAAGTAAAGGCGGTTGGTCGTTGTGCTGGCCACTTACGTGAAACCCTTGTTAACCGTAGACCACAGAATCAGATGACCTTTACATCATCTGGCCTATAAACCACAAGGTCTGAAAGGGGAACTAGAGTCTAATAGACAAACATAAAATAAAGAGTTCATTAATTGCTGACAAGTTTCTTAACTGGAAAAGTGAAGATGTCATCTCTTACATAAGAGTATTCGCTGTGTAGGTCCAAAAAAATTGATCTGGCCAAAGCACTATCAAATTAAAAACAGTTAGTCTAAGACAGTCTAGGTGATCAAGTCTTAGACATCTATAATGTATGTCAAAATGACAGTCTAAATTGCAATTCTTTTTAGTTTTGGGTGGTGCCTGTCTGTTTAGGCGCTTATTTTTCCACGACAGAAGTCTATAAAGTATTCGTGCCTTTCTTTTAGAGAACAAGGCGCACAAACACAGTCGTCGTGGTGGTTGTTGACCGCCGAACGAAAGGTCAGAACCAAACTATACCATTGGTATAGAATTCTAATGAGGAAACTTAATAACATATGGTTCACTTTTTCGATAGGATTAAAACTAGACTAAACACATATAAAATATCGACAACACTAAACTTCTAAATGAAATTTAAAAACAAAATACTAAGAGAAAAAAAAACAATATAAAAGATTTTTAAAAATCTCCATTATGGATCAACGATGCAAAACTATCTTATCATTTATCTTAACCAACCTGGACTTGGAATCGGACTCTGAAGGCAGTGTCGATGCCCATATCTTTGTTGTTGAAGAAGTAGTAGTAGAAATAAGGGCTGACCATGGAGGCGGTGAAGGTCAGGGCGTTGTTGGTCAGCAGAACTTCCTGTTGGGCGGTAGCGATGTCAATGTTGGTGCCAGCCCTCTCACTGAAAACAGCTTTAGAACCGCTGTTGTAGGTTGCAAGGAAGTTTGCGTTACAGGTGTTATTTGTAGCTGAAAAAAAAAATGGACCTAATTGACGTTCTGTTAATAGTTAACTAGTTATTCAAAACAAGAATCACCTCTAAGAACTGTATAAGTATGTCTGCCAAGGAAAGAACGAAATATTAACTCTTTCTCTCCGTAATTAGGTTCACATTTGAACGGAATTCTTTCTTTTTCTCATTAGTATTTCACTACCCTATTGTGATTAATCTTCAATAACTTTTTGTTTGTTATCAGAAAATTTTATTTGTTAAAGAGTTAAAAGGGGTTGCATATTTTTTTATGCAAGACAAAGTAAATTTTATAAAGTCAAACATTATTTAATTTAATGAGTTCAAATCAACAATGGTATCGTCAATTAGGAGTAAAATAGTTAATGACCATATTAGTTCCGGGGCGCCGCTCGGCAGGCGACCTGATTACATTGTGACATAATCAGTATTTGTTTTCTATTATTCCTTTCATATTGTGTCATTGTGGAGTTTTCATCAATATTGTTTTTGTACAGTAATTACTCTAATTTTGTCAATTGTAATCAAACTGAATTTCCATTAGATTGGATCAATAAAAATCATCTTATCTTATCTTATCTTATGTAGCGACGAAGTGATTATAACCAAAAGAAAGTATATATTCTTACGTTCGAAGGCTCTTTCGTTGACCACAGCACCACAGGCTTTTGCATTGTCTATGACCAGGGAGCATGCTGCTTGACTCCAAATGGTGCCTGTAGCGACACTAAGGGAATATCCGTTAAATTGGTATCTGAAAGTCAACAAAGGTGAGAACCCCTGATATTACACAATAATTTGTTCAACTACTGAGAAAAAAAAAAAAACAACTACTCAATACTAGTCGGCTGGCGGGATAGCATACGCCGCTATTTCATGGCCGGTCTTAGGCAACCTAATGACCGCAGTGGGTCCCCACTTTCAAAGATCCGCACTTTCCACGAAAATGTTTTCCTCTTCTCCAAATAGATTATTTGTCCAAAGAAAATCCAGGTGTCGATTCACCCGGACAAGTTTTCCTGCCTCATCGTGGCTTCCGGCTGGAAACGGTCGAAAGAGGTTACAACTAAGGCAAAAGTAATAAAGAAATTTAAATATTGTTCATTTTCTTTTTCTAGACGTTTAAATAATAAATTCTATTGACTACTCACTTGCAGGGGTTACCGAAGACGTCAGGGGCGTAGCCATTGCAATTGGGAAGACCTAAAAATATGAAAATACTTTTTAAGCCTCTACAATACAATGAGCGTGATTTGCAATATCCTAACATATATACATATACAGAGAAAGAGAGAGAGAGAGAGAGAGAGAGAGAGAGATGGGAGAGAGAGAGAGAGAGAGGCTATTTTGCAATCCAATTACTTGAATTAAGTAAATACATATAAATATAAAGAAAATATTTGTTTTAAAGAAACATTCATCGGGGTGTTTTTCTTTTAACCCTGTTGTACTCTGCATGTTTTATTGGTACCATCCTACTTACCTACATTTCTGTTGACGTCACACTCGAATCTACCTAGAGCTTCACAGGTGGCATTTTTATTGGTAGTTGGGCCGCATCGTCTTGTGACGGAATCGTAGAACTGATCTATTTAACCATGTAAAGGAAAAGACAAAAGTTAACTTCGTAAAATACTAAATGTTCCAAACTAAGTAGCTATTTTTAAATGGAAAGAAATTCACTTGAACCGTTCAAAAAATAAATAATAAAAGAATTCGAGGCTGGAATGGAGTTTTCGACGTAACAATGAAAATTTGAATGAATAAAAATAAATTATCTATAATATGTCCTCTTAGATCTTTTTTCTTCTATTTACCTATCCAAATCGTCCACATTAGTTTTTTTTGCTATTCTTCAAAAATTGATTAACTATATTCGCTAAATAATTACCATTAAATATTTAATATGTGACAGATACCACTTATCAAAAACAATTTTTTATGAACTCTTGTTTAATTAGTAATTTTATTATATATTTCTAGTTTTGACATTTTTGCATTAAAATGTTGTTATATGTGCACTTCTAAACCACCATGTGACAAATCTACTTCATACCTTTTCTGCCATCATACTTATCATATAACTAAGTTTGATGAATCTGGTTTACTGACAAAAAAAAAAACAAGACTTAGAAATTAGTAGGTAAATAGTATCTTGCTGATTTGTTGTTACCTAATGGGCAAATCCTCTCATAGAGTTTACTGTTAAAGCACTCGTAGTATTTGTTACAACATCTGCCACTGGGGTAGGTTGTGTTCTGATTGGCTGAACTACACACAGCTGAAACAGAATGAAATGGTGGAATACAGTAAATGCGCGCTACAGCCGGAATAAACACCATGTTTCTTTCATTGCAAATTAAAAACTCAAAACCGTTTTGTGTTAAAATGACTCTAGAGATATCTCCATGCATTCTTATTTGTTGTGATATTGCGTCATTGACAAGAAGATAGAGTTGCGCATTCTTGTCAAGGTGGCTGCCTTTTGTAATCAGAAAGACACAAAGATAAAGGCATATTTCTCGTTCCATATGCTAGGACAAATGTGTACAGATGCTCCTTCTTCCCTAGCGCTATTAGAACACGGAATGAGTTGCCTGATCCAGCCAGGAAAACCAGTGACTTGGCAGAATGGAAATCATTGGTTAACATGCTTTACTAGATTATCTTCTTTTTTGAAGTAACGTCTGTATTATATACGATAAGATAAGATGTAGGGTGGTTTAATGTTTTAAATTTAATTAATGAAAAAGTATCTATTAATTAATGAAAGTGTGAATGAAATGTAATCTTTCCGTGCAGGGTCGTAACGCAAACACAACACATTTTGGGATCCTCTACAATTAGGCAATAGAGATCCTGTTTAAAGGAATTAAAAATTGCCCATTTCGGGCCCAGTCTTTGCTTATTAATTCAAGTGATGGCCTATTAGTTAATTATTCCGGTTATTCCTGGAGCACATATTCAGGCCATGCGGAACACAGTTTGGTAAACACTGCTTTAAGCCAATCAAATTGAATTAAGTGAGGACAATGCTTGATCTATGGTGGACCGCATAATATAATATGGTGGACCGCATGATAAAATACGGTGGACTGCATGATATAAAATGGTGGGCCACATGATATAATATGGTGGGCCACATGATATAATATGGTGGGCCGCATGATATATAATGGTGGGCCACATGATATAAAATTGTGGGCCGCATGATATAATATGGTGGGCCGCATGATATAAAATGGTGGAACGCATAATATAATAAAGTGGACCGTATAATATAAAATGGTGGGCCGCATGATATAATATGATGGGCCGCATGAAATAAAATGGTGGGCCGCATAATATAATAAAGTGGGCTGCATGATATAAAATGGTTGGCCGCATGATATAGTATGTTGGGCCGCATGAGGTGACTGGTAGTGTTGTTATGTACTTAAGTAAGTTACTTCTTTAATTTTTTCAATGTCTTGTAATATATGTATATCTAGAAAGAAGTGACAATCTTAATGAATCCCATGAAATTTAAACAAAAAGTGACATTCAATTATGAGAATTTTTTTTTGCTTCTAACGTTTTTTAATGCAGTTTTACAAAAGACTATAATTTTACTCAGTAACAAATACATGAATCGCTGATACGTATATTAATAAATATGCGATCATAAATGATATTTCTATAATATAGTGAGATTGAGTTATTACCCTTGGTACATTTCACAGCGTCAATAAAGTTGCAGCGATCACCGTCCCAGAAAGTTCCAGCAGGGCAAAGCTTCTTGATGGGTTTCAAGTCTGGCATACACTGGTAGAAGGTGTCGCAGTAGTCAGGATCAGAGTCGAAGCCGAACCCTCCGTTGTATCTGCATTCACTGCAGATTCCTGAAAAAAAATTAAAGAGCGTGAGTTTTTGACGTGCAAACTTAAACCAAATATAATACAAATAAATTTTGTTTATATTATGCCATATTTAATTTATAACATATTCCCATTACCTCAAATTATAATACAAACAACAACAAAGAAACTAGGCATCTTTTGTATTTGAATCTATATCTGGATGCTATTGCACTTCATTATGACTTTTTTTCCAAACATTGTCTAAGGTCCTGATTTTGGTTTAGATTGCCGACCTACAGCTAGGGGATATGGGAGATTTCATCGCGGATACCGTCTGCAAAAATGATTTCCAGCATTCAGAGCTGCTGAGATGTATTATTTAAGCAGGGCAGAGCAGATTTCAACCCAAGTCAGTTATCATCTAGGCCCTCCTCTATCATGTACCTTGTAAGCCCTTAGATCCGGACCTGCTTAGACAATTCAGGTGTAAATAAACTTTCGCAGATATTTAGTGGTATTACGTCATTATTTTGCTCACGTGATTTTTCTAAGAGCATTAGTTCAAAGGAAACAACTAAGTCCGAGATCTTAAGGGTTAAAAAGGGGACTGCACTCTTTTATGTTTACATCACACTACATCAAAGCATTTCTTATCTTCCTTTGAAGTCACTGACGTTTTTTTTTTTCCAACGAGTGAGACCATGGATCTCAATTCATGTACACATACTTTGAAATACAATAATAATAATAATAATAAAAACTTTGCCTGATTATCTTAGATTAAATTTACATTATACTGAAAGATTACTGAAGATTAAGCAGTAACGTAAAAATATTCGCTGCTAAAAGTTGCTCCATAGATCACAATCTAGTAACGGGAGACCAGCACTACAACTTTAAACTGCCTAAACCATTTCAAAACTATCGCTCTCAATCAGTGATCCTTAAAATTTTTTGACTCCGGGTCGTATAGATTTCCGACACATGTGTCAAAAGGCCACAGGTTGCATGACCAGAAACAATTGTCCAGGCTGGAGCCGATCGTCTTCAGATTCATCATGCAAGCCTCGAAAGGATTGACATCGCCGCGTCATAGGCCGATTATGACCCGCGAGCAGTAGTTGAGGTACATTTGATCCTAATGAAGTATTCATTCATTGTAATATTGACTTCTTCATTCTCATAGTCAACATCAGAAGGCCCAGTTAACAAGAACTGTATATTTGATTAGCGAAGCAGTAATGCTAGTGTAAACTGGGCGATCGTCCTTTAAAACAACTACATTTATTCATGACATGTTATGTGGTCAAGTAATTTTGCATAATCTTGAGCTATAATAGACATTTAGAGGGGAGACACTTGGTGGCGGGGCGGTAAAAGCGTTTGGCTTCCAAACAGAGAGCAAACAGAGAGTCTCGGAATCAAATCCTGGTAAAGACTGAGAATATGAATCTCGGGATCTTTCGGCGCCTCTAAGTCTACCCAACTCTAATGGGGTACCTGACATTAGTGGGGGTTAAAAGTAGAGGCAGTTCGTCGTCGTGCTGGCAACATGACACCCTCATTAATTGTTGGCCATAGAAATAGATGGTACTACATAATACGCTTAGTCGCAAGGTCTGAAAGTGGTAATTATGACTAATTTTTTAAAAACGACATTGTAAAAAAAGAAAAGGTCATTTCGTTGTCTAAGCTTAAAAAAATAAATCATCGATAAAAGCGTCTGCTTCTTAACAAGATTTTGAAATTTAGTCCCCCATTCCTAAGCTTTTTAGTTTTAAAGCTATGACAGTGATGTGAAACAAATTACCTGTATTGTCTCTGGTAGGGAAGGTTGGTGCAGCTGTTCTGGGTGCTGTTGTTGTTGTGGTGGTGGTGGTAGGGGTAGTGGTAGTTGTTGTCGTTGTTGTAGTGGTAGGGACAACATTGCAAATGCCGTTGATGATTCTGTTGATCTCTCTAGACAGGCCATAGTAAGACTTGGGTTGGTCAGAAATGGTGATGTAATTTGGATCTATAGCTTGCAGTTCTGCTACATCAAAAGGGTTGTTACTCTAAATACAAGAGAGAGAAAAAATGTTTACTCTTTAATAATGCTGTATCGTAATCTGATTGACTTAGCAGGTTCGCTTCAAGGCAACTAAGAAGTAGCCCACTAAGAAATGGAGAGGCTTAACTGTCCAGTAAAACTCTAAAAACATTGCAAACAATTGCAGCTCGGTCTGAAGTCTATTACAGTGCAGCATCAACACCTGGACTCTACCCAAAATTAGAAGCGGGCGAAGAAGTGAATTATGTGCAATTTGTTAATTTTCCTATGATGTGATCTTTTAATGACCAGTAAATGACCACTCACATTCATGTTGTTAACGCTCGGTTATTGCTCCAGACATCTAGCACAACTAAACCAAACGTAGGCGTGTTATGCTCTTAGTATAGAAATACAAAAAAAAACAAAAAAACTTGAAGAGATTTTCTTTTAAACAATCTTGGATCTATGTTTTTTTTATAAATTATAAATTTTATAAATAATAATTGATTTAGCTTGAAAAGAACGAGATATATCTTATAGTAACAAAATGATAATAATAAGCAACCATCTAGCCCACTACAAAAATACAAGTCCTTCCTATCTCACGTCTTTCGCCTAGACTCAGTCAAATTAAGGATTTCTTTTTTTTTACTTTGAAAATTTATAACGGTCTAACTCGAGTTTTCCCAGTGTGACCAACAAGTTAGTCATTCTTTTCCACGCAATATACAGCAACTGTCAAATCCTTAGAGCCGTTTTCGATATTAGTAGCCTATCTGGCCAAACACCCAGAAGCTTACATGTTCCATTAATGTATGAACTGAATAAAAGCATTGTAAAAAGAGTGATAAGATACTGACTAGGAATTTTAATAACTTTAAGTCATAATAAATTATTTAAAACTTAGAAAAGAGGTGATTGATGTTTACCTGCATGGCGAGCAGTTTTATGTTCCATCCCAGAGCTTTGACTCTGTCAGCATCTGCTATGGCTTGAGTCCTCCTTGACAATGAACTTGATCCTTGGGATGTGATCAAGAAGAGAATGCTGTTGGCATATCTTGGTCTGTCCCCAATGTTTCTTAATCCAGAGTATGTCCATGAGCCAGACTAACCAGATACAGTTCATGCGTATAATGTTAAAAACATGTATAATTGAAATCATAATCATAGTCGAAATAGTCAATAATAGCAGTGGTACTATGAACTATTTCAATCGCTCAGCGGATAAAGATCATCTTATAAGATAAGATAAGGGCTAAACTATGTTTAAACACAGCAGTTCCATCATATCTACGCATCAGTTATGTCTAAAGGAATGGTCAATGCCATTACAATTTTAAATCAGCAGCGTCGCAGGATCTTCATTGGTGTAGTTCTTTGTACTGCAATCTGCTTAGGAAACTTACACATTTTTAATAATATTTATTTATTTTAATGAATTATTTATTATTGAAACTTTTGATTTTACTAAACATTTTATATATAAATAAACACACTTAGGAGATATCTATTTATTGCATACGAAGCTTTCAGACATAAGCAGCTCTTTGATTACCGCCCTCCCTCCTATTTTTTTAAACCTCTACCCCCCATGAAATGTTATGGCATGATTAGGAATTCATTATTTGTTTCGGGAATAGGGGGAAGGTATTAGTTAGTAACGGTGACCTGATAGTTTTTTTTAAAGTAAGAACGAAATGTAAGTCGAAATAAACAATACGCTTTCTTACCAACGTAAGAAGAAGCATTTAGAAACAGAAGATGACATAAGACGGTTCCCTTCATGATTATTAAACATGTTTGATGTTCATCAGCTGAGTCTACTACCTCTATTGATTGTTCGCCAGTGTTATCGGTTTCTTTCAGTGTTTTCTCCTTTGGGTTTGTTTTGATTTGGACAACGCGGAAGCGCTTAAGAGTATGCCCTATAAAACTAATATTTATAAGGCATCTGTCCGATATAAACTTAGAATACAGAAGCCAAGAATATTTGTTTTAAACTGCTCCCAAATTGAGTTGATACCAGATTTTTCCTCTACAACTCTACTCAGCTCTCGTTAGTAAAGTCTAATTTAAGACTTACGTTTGGAAGTGATCTCAACTGATACAAATAGTTTGGTGCATTGGCCACAGAAGTCCAGTAAGGAATGATGTTCAAAGACTCACTAGCGCTGTAACCGTAGGCCCCAACGCTATTTAAAACAAAACATAAGAAAATTCCGATTCTTAAAGATGCATACATTAATTTTTTTTTATCTTAATAGATATTCTAGTCCTTTATCCTTTTTTTCTCTCAATTCCTTGATTTCTATTGCACAATTACATAAATGTTGACTTATTCATGTGAACTTTTAGGTCAATTGTACTATACGACTTAAGACCTAATTATTGGGGAAACTTCTTTGAGATACTTGTCTTCATTACTGGGTTAAAAAATAATATAATAATAATAATAATAATAATAATCTTTATTGTCCGTGAGAAAATTTGTCTTACAATTTGTGCATTATACAAAACAAAACATTATTAAAAAAAAATGTACATTCACACCAGACTCACTCATAATTTACATATGAAAAGTTTACATTAGATTGGTTCTATTTAACGATCTGATTGCCAGAGAAACAAAAGATTTTTTGTGTCTGTTTGTCTTTGCTATCGGTGTCTTGTTTCTTTTTTGTGATGGTAAAATAACAAAATCCTGATCTAAAAGGGAATTTTTTATTCTAGAATCTTTTTAGATTTTGTTAACTATTTAAAGCACGAAATACACATCCGACATTCTACATTTAATGCAGTTAAGATCTACCTGACAGAAGCACTGTTGAGAAGCAGTGTATTGCCGAAGACGTTTCTAAGCTGCTGATCCAGAATGTTGAAGTTTGTTGTAGAGTCTGTGGTGTTGCTAGTGGACCCAGCCCAACGAGCATTCTCGGACTGGTCAATGATGAAGGACAACTCCATTGGTGGACATGCTGAGAAATAAATAAAAGGGGGGAGGTTTAAATTCAATTTATCTGACTTTTGGGTGTGTTTGAATTAATGGGGGAAGATGATGTCACATAAAACTGTTCTTTATAGATAATGACCTGGTTTTTAGAGTCAAGAGTAGATTTTGTCACAACGTATGTTTTTTATTTCAATTTATTTCAAGAATTAGATCTATATGTCAACAAAAAACCAACCAGAAGGGATGAACTAATCTGATAAAATATTCTGCTTCATTTAGATGAGTACTTTCGTTTTTTCTATAGTCGATTAAAATAATTGCAAACTAGAAGTTAAAACAACATCAAATTGCCAACTATAAGTTAAAATAAAATAAAATTGATAAGTAAAAGTAAACACAAAATATTGAATTGTCAACTAAAAGTTAAAATAAAATAAAATAAATAAACGTCAACTTACTTTGAGCATAAATGGACAGAATGACACAAGCGGCAGTAGTTATGTGTAATAGCATCATGGTCTTTTGGTTATTAACCTGATGATAAAAGATATATTAGACTTGAGAATACTGAACAAGTCCTGTTTTATGCAATACCCTTTGAAAAGCAGTTAACATTTAGAACAATTTAATATATTTTAAATATTATGTAGATAAACGAAAATATATCCAATCGAACAAAATACATAGCCTTGTCTGTCTATGCCTAATGTAGGTCCTCACAGAGCTCAGAAAATATGAGACAATGTAATGATAGGGTACCTTTTTAACTAGCAGTAGTACCCTTGGGGGGCTAGTTTTAACTCTACTTTGCAACAAGAGACTAGATGTAAACCTACCACTAGTGTGTAACTTATAGCATGCGACAAAAACTAAAATCTCCGAACATAAGTAGCTACCATAGGAATACTATAACGACATTCCATTAGGGAACTTATATAAAAATTCTAAATGTCATAATTATACCAAAGATAATTGTACACTGCTACCACAATATTAATGTATGTAATGTATCATCATTTCAAGGTCCAATTACCTTATACTTTAAGTTTATTTATTAAATTAAACTCCACAGGTCTCTAGCACAGGTAAGTAGAATATCTGTTTTAATAAATATATAAAATTCCTGAATTTTGTTGCTTTTTGTTACTAGTTCTTGCAGTAAGTACTCCTTTGAAATAAATCTTTTTTTTTTCTTTTGTTTAACTGTTGTAAGTTCTTAATTCAGTTTCGTTACCTGTTTCTTGATGGGCCCGAGTCCGAGGGGCCTCTTTTTATATCCCTTGTTTTTTGTGGGCCACTGGTGTCATCCTACGCGTTTCACAAATTTCACACGAATCTCTTTATTTGTCTACACCCTTTCGTAGGTGCGCGTTTGAGAGGCAAAGGAGGTGGGGCGCGGTTTACTTTCCAACGTCAAAGCCTAATCAGAAAATAAAAGAGATACTCCCCGCATAAAAGGAAATCAAACACTTTAAGCAGACGATTGCCTTTTGAAAACAATACTGAATCAAGCTAACTGGCAATATGATGAGCTCTAATCAAATGTTTGCCAGATGCAAAAAAAAAAAAGGTCAATCTAACGTGGCCAAAAAAGAAAGAAAGAAAGAATCCAAATTTGGTCACTAAAAAATGCAATTTTTATGTTAATTTAATATTTATCATACCAATCTATTTTTAGACTAGGTTTTTAAGGGATCATCCTTATATGACATCCTCCAGTGGAGAGATGCGCTAGAATTGAATTGAAGCACGGAAACAAGGAGGGAAAGGGAGGGGCAGGTGTTGTGTCTACTTCTACTTACACACTTTTATTTAAACAAGATCATCAAATCAAAAGCACATATTTAATAATGGTCCCCACACGAAAACATACAAAGGTCTTGCTCTCTATCACAAGTATACCAAAACGAGATATTTTTTTGTTTATAACAAGACATGCACATATCCACAGACCGATATCCCGATGAGGACTGGGATTTTAAATTTTAGGATTTTTTGGGCGCCCCTGAGTCTACTAAACTCTAATGGCTACCTGACTTTAGTTGGGAAAAGTAAAGGCGGTTGGTCGTTGTGCTTGCCACATAACACCCTGCTCGTTAACCGCTGGCCAAAGAAACAGATGACCTTAACATCATCTGCCCTATAGATCACAAGGTCTGAAGGGGACACTTTACTTTTATATATATATACATATACATATATATATACATATACACGTGCATATAAAATAATATATTTATATATTATACACATATGTAATGATTTGTATATATATATTATACGTAGGTTTTTCTCAATTATCTAGCCTATACATGCGTATGACCGAATGTTTGTGCACTATATTTTCGGAGGCAACTATCAAATAATTAAATTTTTACTACTTTTACTATTTTAACTATGAATAGATCTTGATTTTAATTATTTAATTGTATAGGATTTTGCCCTTGCTGTGTAGAAGGAGAATGGTCCTTAAAGGACTACGGGCATGACATGGCCTAAACTGTGCCGATGTGCCTAAAATAAATAATCAAATCAAATCAATCATCAAAAATTACTTATATTTTTTTAACCTATCAAAATAAATTCTTTTATGAACTTCGATCTGTACAGTTAACTTTGTTTTGAACCTTGACTTCGGAAATTTGTTTAAATATTGAGATATATTTTTTTTAGTAAAAAAAAAAAGGAATCGTTCAGCCGGATGTTAAAAGCTATTTATAGAATTAGAAATTAACTCTTTCCCTTCATTTTATTTTGTTTTTCGTTTTGAGGTTTTTGAATTGATGTGTAATGGAGGGGGGGTGGGGGCAAAGATCATTTAGTAGCGGGTATACACTTGGATTACAAACAAGCAAAATTTAAAAATACTTCAATAAAAAAAAACTGCTTATAAGTGAAAGAACTACACATTTTGAATCATATACAAATAAAGAAAATAAACAAACAAACAAATAAATACATATATTTAAAAAAAATAATTAATTGGTTAAATTTTGATTGATTTCCTATTTTCTTAGGGACTATGAGTAATGCTCATTTGTTGTCCAAAATAACTAACCCACTAAAAGTGCAATGCTTAAAACATTGATCTAACGTAGGAGGGGAGTGGAAAAAATAACGTGCACAAAATGTGCACCAGACAGGCAGACTGTGTACAGTGATATAAGCTTTGTATACATAATAATACTTCTTTTATCTGTGGCCCCAAAATTATATTTTATTATAGTCTTTATATGTACCATAGGTCATGCAATAGGCTATACTAATGTTATCAAAAGGGTTTTTAAACAGGTGTACACTCTCACTCATAGAATCATCTAAGATATATCATTGTTGAAGATGATCATAATCCATTAATATAATTTTTACAGTCTTAATAACGTCATCACAAACAATATGTATAAACGTATCTACAATGATACAACAACAGTACTGAGCGTGCATCATAAAATACAAAGTAGATAATACATGGTTAGACAAAGCAACATACATGCTATATACTTTAAATAAAAAGGCTATTACAGAAAGAAGTTGTCCAAAATAACTAACCCACTAAAAGTGCAATCCAACTGATAGACGGTGTGAAGGGGAGATAACAGCAACATCACCAGGCATTACATAACACTTTAACCAACAACGTGACCTCCTGTTCAAGCTTACCGGGCGACTGACCAACATATGACACAACTCAGTGGTCAACAACTCCAAACCTTAAGGGGTCCTCCACCATAAAGGTCAAAAAAGGAAATCCAGACAGAGAATTAGATGAATTACAGAAATGGGGATCAAATTGGAGAATATCTTTCCAACAAGAAAAATGTGAATAATTAAGAGTAACAAAAAAAAAAAACAACAAACAAACTAAAACAAATAAAAAAATTACTAATTTTATTCGTGGTACCCTGTTCCGAACACTAAATTTTCAAAATATCAAGTGTAATAAAAAATGAAAACATAATAATGATATCCCCATATTGATGAAATTTTAAAATTAATTACATAGACGAGCAAAACAAAACAAAACTATTAGTCAAAAGTAAACTTGACAAACAACTATTTGTTAGTAGTTTGAGTAGAAAGAAGAGGTATAAGGTTGTGTCTGGCAGAGAGGAATATTTGTTTGTTAAGGCTCATTTGTATAACCTCAGGTGAGAGGACTTGTTTTTTTTTTTAGTATCTGTCGTGTGTTCTCTAAACAAATCGTATTCATGGAAGCAAGGCAAGGTGTGACTGTATTCAAGATAGTTTTATCCATGACAATGGACCTCATTCACTAATCGTAAATAAACACATTTAGTCACGTCATAATATTGATAAAACAATGAAAAATACACGTATAACGTGACAGACACGATGGATGAAATACTTTGTATAGCAGATATAAGGAATCACGTGGCCAAATGTTGTTTGTTTACGATTGTTAAATGAGATCCCCCATTACCTCAAAATTTAGCAGTAAGCCATGAACAAAATGTGACACAAGCACACCCATACACACGGAGAAACACACACACACACACACATTCACTACACTGGCACACACACACACACCCACGACGCTGGTCAAAACACACACAAGGCCATCCTACGCTCACATTGGACAAACTTGGCCTATCCTAACCTGTGACAATGTTTGCGAATGAAAGGAATAGCTCAATAAGCTAGATCAAGTTAGCTATGTGAGTGTAACTTTAACTGCCAAGGTCATCACCTTCGTCAGCTTTATCCCCCCCCCTCTTCACTATTTTTTTCACCATCCTGAACTACCTTTATGTATTCAACTGATTTTCAAAGAAATTTATAATCTATCGATTTAAAAAGTGAAATCAATCAAATAAATAACGCTTTATATTTCACGTTAAGACTAATTACCACGTAAAGCAAAACAACTAAATGAAATAAAAACGAATTGAATTTATATTATTTTAGAAATGCAAAAAAAAAAAAAAACACAAAAAAAAAAAAAAACTGTTACAAATTGGGAATTCCCAATGGAATTTAAACAATGTTTTAAACTAAATGTACTTCTTTTTGGTGTTAGGGAGGAATTGAGGTCCAGTGGTTCTTTTTTTTTTTGTGTGTGATCTAAATTCACAAAACTTCTTCACTTTTAGCCAAAATAAAGTCTTGATGAGCTTTAAGCTTCATGGAAACCCACTTATAGTCATCCGTTCGGGAACCCCTATCTGATGGTACAAAACAAATTTGAATCCATGAAAGACACAAGGCTAGAAAATACGTCACGTTTGGGAACACCCCAGGCTGCACAACATCAGGGCTAAAAATATACTGCCTGAAAATCATTTGAGGCTATATCTACTTATTAATCAAAATATACAAAATACAGTAATGATTAAAGCTATACTTAGCCCAAAGATCTCCAAAGCAGGGTACACTTCTGACAAGCACCAATATTTTATTTTATTAATGTAGTGTTGCATTGAGAAATACACAACATATGCTACGCCATCTCATGTTTTGAAAATATTTCACTAATAAATGTAGATTAAATGTAGTAAATATAGAATAGTAAAATAGACGATAAATGCAATTCATAAAGATAAAATTTATGCATTTATAATGCAATTGTAAGTATAAATATATATGAGATATATATGTGATTAAACGTATAGGTTTGATACTGTAAGTCATATATAAGCATTGCAGTCACAATTTAATAATATTATCAAAAGCACATTATTTTGGCTTATTAACAAACATAGTTTTACGGTTGGTGGGTCGCCGAATTTTTAGGGAGCTGTAAGAAGCCGAACTAAAAAGATTTAGAACAGCTAAGCCTTTTCAAGATCAAAACGGAGCTGTTAAAATTTCCAAGATATATTTTTTTAACAATGTTGGCCTAAAATGTTTTTTCAAAGCCGACATTTAAAAGTCTTAACAACAAAATTGTATTTGCTTCCGCTTTAGAGCACTTTTTAACATTATTTTGGTGCGTAATTATCTCTCGTTCCATTTGTTTTTAAATTTAAGTCTATTTCTTCACATCTATATATATAATCCTCTAAGTAAGAGGTCAAACAACAACAACATGCAAGCGGCAAGTAAATAGGGAAGATCCCATGGCGCACGCACGCGGTGTGCATGGAAATTGGTGCATCCCAATCCGCACTTTTTTCATTCACGAAACAAAATAACAGAGACGTAAATAAATATAGACTGGAAAAAGGAAGTAACTTCAAGTGTAACGTGAAAACATGCACATATATTGTTATGACATGATTAAAGATAGATTTATTTCGGGAGTAATTAGGGGATAAGTTTTCATTAGTGACGGAAGTGACGATAGGTTAGATTAAAAAACAAGAGAATAGATATTGACGCTAACAACAAACAAGGCGCTTTTGGGATAGAAGAGAATACACTATACTCGGACGACAACGACGGGGCCCTTCTTGAACATTAAAGTTCATTTTATTGTTGAAGTAGCGTCGACTTACTATATCATTGTTCGGTCTTCATTGGTGGTTTGATTTGTGACAGTTTATCTTTCAACACCGTGAATCGACAACGCAACAATATCTACTATTGAATTCGGATTTCCAAATTATGAAAAATGTAAAAATTGCTTTATCCTCAGTCTTAGAGATTAAACACAATTTATAAGTATAAAAATAAAGTAGGCCTACACACAATTGCAATGCACACATTTTTGTTTCATAAAACTCTCTTATGAATTTGTGTAGTGAATGGAAGAAAGGTTAAAAAAGTTGAAGCCGTAAGAGATTGTTTTGTGTGATAAGAACGACTACCAGTCAATACACAGATAGATACTACTCTCAGGTTTGACTTTAGCGAGGGAAATCTGTTATATCATGTTATAAAATGGTTCAATTTAATAATTTATACACCTAAAAATTAGCACGGGACCAAAGAAAGTGTAGGGCCCACTGCGGTCGCATATGTTGCAGTGCCTATAAGGCCTGCCCTGCAAAATAGCGGCGTATGATATGAAAAATTTAAAAATTGCATTGCATGTTTCCAACATGACGAATACAAACTTTTCTTGATTATAGATGTGTTAGTGCTCCTGGGACTCATTTAAATCGACAGGATGGCGCGGGGAATCTGTTGTAAGTAATAAAATGGCTTAATTTAATCATTTTTACACTTTAAATTAGAGCGGGTCCTATAAAATTGCGTGTCCTATGAAATGCGGGCCCCACTGCGGTCGCCGGCCCTGGTAAATAGCGGCGTCTCAAGCCCTCACTCAAATGGAGTTTGATGATGATGATGATGATGATGCCGCCGGTCAACTAGTATCTAATATCTAGGTCTTCAATCTAATTCTCCTCTAGATCTAATAATTGTTGAAGTGAATGTGAGGGATAATACTTAGATCAGTGTGATTGTAAAATAAAAATGAAAATAAAATAAAGGAAAAAGTGAAAACCACAAAAAACGAACAACCCTCTTTATCTACCTTATCTTTAGCTACTTTTGTTTTCTTTGTACTTCAATACATAGACTACTAGAGCCACTGATTGGCAATACAATTCGTGGATGAGCAATTCATCTACTTGTGTGCAGTCCAGAGTCCACTCAATCCTCCAACTAACTGTTGCATTCAGCTGCCAAGTTTGATTGTAGCTAGAGACACGCCAAAGTGGGAGAGCTCAAGAGGGGCACGACACCCTCCGATCAATGTGTATATACTCCCCACTGGTTAAACATTGACAGATACCTCCCATAGCTAATCCCTACAGCTCTCTCTCTCTCTCTCTCTCTGTCTCTCTCTGTCTGTCTGTCTCTCTCTCTCTCTCTCTCTCTTTGTCCACCTTTAGAAGTAAAAATATTGAAATAAAAGAACGCTTATATAAACATTGCATCAAACGGCACGTTATGACTATAGAGTATCGTCCCTGCAAATGAACGAGTACTGCAACATTAAACACTAGGAATCGAGTTTATTTTGTTTTCGACCTCCAAGAATCGATAACAAAAATTGTATCATATTCTTCATATGTAGACAATGTCAGTAAAAGTGATTACATTCGCTGATTAAATAGAAATAATTGATGTTACTTTTACAATAGTGTGCCCCTGTGTCAACCTGACTACATGTATTTGT
>JADKLZ010069756.1:0-19861 GCA_021533235.1 Biomphalaria straminea | reverse complement strand
AGATAGATAGATAGATAGATAGATAGATAGATAGATAGATAGATAGACAAACACTAAGACTAAGCAAGGCCTCGACTTGCAGATTGTTGTTGAATTCATGCGGTGGTCACAGCATGGTCCCTAAATAACCGTTAAAATGAGATGGACATTAACTTAAGCCTCGACGACAGAAGGCTTTCATCAAACGCCATAACATTATCCGCCATAGTTCATCAAGGGGCAGACCACTCGCACGGTAGAAAAAAGATTTTTACTGCATGTTCTGTTTGAAGTAAAAGATGGCCACTAACCGCTCACCGTGGCACCCGAGGGAGGGAGATATCATTCAGTGTAATAAATAGCTCCGCCCACTCCCTTTCAATAACGACAACCGTCCATCTTCATAAACTTATTTTATGTCTCCAATGACCAAAGATTGTCTGTCCTTGTTACCCGTCTTAGCGGCATTGAATTTTTGTTACTAAATCAAGCTTTTCTAAAACACGCGCGCTATAAACGCACCATATAAATAAAGTTAGCCTTGTAAAAAATTAAATGTCAGTACTCAAGCTGTATTTAAAAAAAAAAAAAAAGAAAACTAAAACATCGGTAAATGAGATTTTGGGGAAATTTTAATTTAAAAAAATACAATTAAGACTTTTTATTTTAAGGGTTGAATTATCTTTTCTGCATTACTAATACGAACTTAAAATCTATTTACGACAATAGAGATGATTAGTGATTGAGTTGAATACGGTCACCACGTCATACCTTGGTTAAGATTTTAGCGCAGAAACATTAGGGACTTTAATATCATCTGTCCCACTGAAGAGTGCAAGAACTAAATTGGAAAAAGGATTGTCAAGATCGTCAGTGACAACAAAACAGTATTGTCAGAATATTTTTCCAGAATAACTGAAAGCTAATGGAAGAGCTAAAAATAACTCATAAAAGCCCAAGGGAGTTTAAACAATGAAACTCATACATAGCTGTTATGTGAATCCAGATATTCGGAGACGAAAAAGAATGAAAGGGGCGATAATAAACATTTGGGGGTCTCTGTTAACCGTGCTTCATTTCAAAACTTTCATTATGGATTTATTATTTAAATTAATTTTAATTTAATTTTTTGCAGGAATGGTTTGACCCATGAGTTCTGGTTCCTTACTTCCAATCGTCACTATGCTTTTAAAAACATGGAAATCCTGTAATGGGACAAGGGCTTCTACTAAAATTGAAAGGAGAGAAAAAATGTTTGTTTGAAAAAAACTGTTGTTACATCCGCGTCGACACTTTGGCGTGTAACAAACGAAGAGTATCCAGAGGGGCTTATCATCACGTATATAATGAACTTATCTTGAGCTGAAGTGTTTCATTCAGATTTCTTGCCCTCTACTCCAGGCGCTATATCTCTCAAGACGGAGACGGAGATATCTCCATGTAAATATGTGTACGAATTGTGTATTACGAAAAACATATCTTTCATTTATTTTTTAACAAAGCATATATCAGCTCACTCCACCTGTCTTTCAGTCTGTCTGTCTGTCTGTCTGTCTGTCTAGTACTACTTAATTACAGTTTATTCGCCCACTTCCCATTTAACAAAGCATACATCAGCTCACTCCACCTGTCTGTCAGTCTGTCTGTCTGTCTATCTAGTACTACTTAATTACAGTTTATTTCGCCCACTTCCCATTCTCGGATCAAGTTGAAACTTTGCACAATTGTTCATTGTACTTAAAAAAACATGCAAAAAAATTAATTAATAATTTTATATTTATTAATTTTGTTGGATGTAAAGTGGGAAAAAAAACTACAGTATTGAGAGATACGGTTGTAAAAAAAGAGTTTCTTTTATTTCGTTTTTTTATTTTAAATTGTTGTCTCACTTCTTAAAGAAGTATTATTTCTCATGTTCATCTAATGTTGTAAATGTACCTGCACGTGAGTAGATGTCCATATGATGAGAGATACTGATTTGATCACTAAAGATTAGAGAGGATGTCCGAGGATGTCAGGTGGCCAGCACAACGACCCTTTACTTAGCGCCATACATTAGAGATGGCTGAGCCCAGAGCGTTCAATAATTTAATAAAAAATAAACATTAATCATTGAAGCTCGAACTTCGAACAAAACATTGATTGGCTAACATTAAGACCACCACATCTCGCATTACGTAAAGTGCCCCTTTCAATCCTTGTGGGCTACAGGGCAGATGTGGCCTACGGTTAACGAGGGTGTCATGTGGCCAGCAAAATGATCAACCGTTTTTTTACTCTTCCACAATTAATGTCAGGTACCCATTCGAGCTGGATGGACTCCGCCCGAAGATCCTGAAATTAAAAATCCCAGTCTTCACCCGTCTCGGAAGCCAAGAGCATTACCGCTTACCCATCGCGTCACCCTCGCATCACGTGTGCTAGCTGATATACTGGTCCGTATATAATGGGCTCAGGTAAATAATAATAAACGTAGTATAAGCATTATCTTATACATCTCATGTGTTCCGTTATTTTAGAAGAAAGGGGAGAGCATTAACGAATCATAATCATGTCATGTTTATAGTTCTCTATCAGATAATTTTTAAAAAAAAATTTTCATCTTTTTTTTTGTTTTAGATTGAGACAAATCTTTTGTTTAGCATATCAGAAATTATCAGTGAGCCTGGGGCTCATATCATATGTAAATAGTAACAAATCTGAATTCACTGATAGCAGAAATGCTGGTACAAATTCAAACGTGAATTGAGAACTGTAAACTGAATAACTAAAAATCATTCCCTCTAAAACCCGTAGAGCAGGATGTAGGCTCTACAGCCTCCTTCACACATTTCAAACTATCAAGTTTTCAGAATGAATCTATCTCAAGCTAGAGTGCAGCGGTTCTCAAACTTCAGAACACCAAACTTCAACGTACACAAAGCAATAGACATAAGAGCTTATTTACAAAGAAACATAAATGTGGGAAGTGTGGTCGAGAGGCTTGAATGGGGCTCGAGGCTCGACACCCGACTCGGGCAGAGTAGTGTTTACTGAGCGCCTAAAGGCAGCACGGAAAACCAACTCCTAGATACCCCCACTGGTCCACAAATGAGATTGGACTAAAGCGCTCTGAGCATGCTATAAGCATGAAAAGTAGAGCTATATAAAAGATATAATAATAATAATAAATATGAACATGTTATATATAGTTCTTAACACTTCACAGGATAAACATGCTTCAAAAAAAAAAAAAGGCATAGAAATAAAACGTCACATATTATTCGTAACCAGTTGTATAGTAAACATCCAGTGATTCGGAATGGCGACTACAGTGTACTGGACGAACATTAAAAACAAAAAAAAGTTCGAGCTGTTAAAAATTCTGCAAATATATATATTAAAATCTAAAAAAAAAAAAAAAAAATTATATTGTTATAGGTTTAGAACGGGATTAGTTTAATCGGGAATTTCCTTTTAGCGACGGACTTTTAATTGTACATTATTTTAGGCGGAAGTAGTTCTGGGATACTAATGGCAGTTGGAGACACGCTCTTCTAGCTGAGGCAAGACGTGATTTTGGATTACGAACTGTTGACAGTGGACTGTGCCCCTTCTTTATGTATTAAAGTACATTTCACGTTGACAAGTCTTATCAAGTCATTGTCTAAATTTACTATACGTTGGTGAGTGTTAGCGAACCGCAAGGCTTGAGTGTGAGTTAATACTAATTTCTACATATCCAACATCTAATACCAACGCCACAACAATAAGAAAGTGGGGATTTTTTGTTTCTTTGTTTAAATATTTTTTTCACTTAATGTAGGGTAATATTTTCTAATTGTTCTAAATGATGTAACTGTCAATGCAGTGAATTGGAAAATATATTTTCCAGTTCTATAAAGATATTAATAGACCTATTGGTATGAACAAAATTAAACAAAGAACGTTCAGAACTTAGCCTTGAGATAGTAGTATGAAGATATTCAATTATTTTTATTTTATGATCGAATGCCCTACTTACTTTGTCTTCTAACGCACTAGGAATCTGGGAACACATCTGAAAAATAGGAATTCTTATGACGCTCCAGAATAGATCGAGAGAACCTTCACTGTTGACATTGCTGTTGGGAGTTCGTGTTTTATGGTGTTGCTCTTTTGAGAGTTTAGCCACATGTGGCTTCAAGTGGACCCGTTAATTTTTTTAAGTTTTTAGATCTAGTTCCCATGAGACTGTATGGAGGAAATAAAGGAAAAACAGGTTTGGACATAGGTACAGGAGAATGGGAGATAAACTGTCTATCTATCTATCTATCTATCTATCTATCTATCTATCTATCTATCTATCTATCTATCTATCTATCTGTCTGTCTGTCTGTCTGTCTGTCTGTTTGTCTATCTATCTGTATGTATGTATGTATGCATGCATGTTTGAATGTCTTTTTGTCTGTCTATCTATCTTTCGAAACAACCTATCCTTCAAACTGATGATTAATTTTTTAACGAAATCCCAAATTCTATGCAGTATTTCTCGAGATGTGCTACATTCATCAGATTTAAAAAGCAATAAATGCACACAAAAAGTAAAAATATCCAATGCATGATCGAAATCCCGAAGAGCAAATGAGGTTAATTTATTTACATGCCCCCAGCCTCTTGTAACTCCAGTACTTGCAGCTCAGCCCGGGGTTCTGAAGAAGGATCTTCCCGTAGCAGACGATAACGCTTCTTGTGCCGGAGATAAATGTGCCGTTCAACGAGCCAGGGGGGCACTTCAGTCTGGTAACCTATCCGAGCATTTCGCACTGGCTTCGTCACTCACCTTGAGAGAGGGATGGGGGGAACCTGAGGGGGAAAAGAGAGGGAGGGTGGTTTGGATTAGCCGAAGGGAGGACGGGTGGAAAAGAGGAAAGGGGAACATGTTACATTGAAGAGCGGTAATCCGTCATGAGTGAGCAAGAATTTTGTTCCCCTCTTGATGAGAGTAGACTCCAAAAAATTTAGAGGAGAGGGAAAAAAAAAGTTGAAACTGTGAATGATGAGAAACGAAAGGGGAGGTAATGTTGTTGATGCTCACTCGTATAGACTTTGTAGCATTTCATCCTGCTGTTGGTATTATTATTGTTGCACATTTATTGTAGTTGTGGTGGCGTTTGCAGGGTGGGGTCCTGGGTTCGAATCCCGGTGAAGATTGGGATTTTGCAGTTTGAGATTTTTAGGCACCTCTGGGTCCACCCAACTCTAATGGGTGCCTGACTTAAGTTGAGGGAAAGTAAAGGCGGTTGGTCGTTACATGACACCCTGCTCGTTTACCGTTGGCCAAAGAAACAGATGACCTTAGCATCGTCTGCCCACCAGAGATTGCATGGTCTGAAAGGGGAAACTTTAGTAAATAAATAAAAGTGGTAGCCCCTTTCAGACCTTGCAATCTCTTGTGGGCAGACGATGATGTAACGTTTCTGTTGCCGACACGATGGTGACATGAGGCTACCACAACGACCAACCATATTTCACCAATGGGTGAACTCAGGAATGTTCTAAAATCTTAAAAGTTCAAAATCCAAGTCTTCATCGGGATTGGATCTCGAGACCTTCCGCTTCTGAAGCCATCACGCCACGTTTTATTACAGTGAAATGAAAACAATGTGCAAATTAGTAAAAACATGTCTACACACATTGTCCCTACTACTGAGTCTTACCCGCCCCCCCTCCCAATTCGTCCTCCAGAACTCCTCCGACGTCTGAAAATATTTCATAAGAAAGAACGTTATGAAGACAGCTCCAGCTCTGAGCAGTTTTTTTTTTTTAAGGCGCCAAAGCTGCTGCCGCGACTGATAGTGCCACGGAAACTTTTCAATTATCTCTCTTATTGAACTACTTGAGTTTGAAGAGTAGACGGCGGGAAGAGATAATTCAATTGGAGGTGTAGATCTGGACGTAGAAGTTTCATTCAAATTGAGCCGGTGTCTTTTTATGAAATTTTTTTTTCTCTTGAAATCCTTAGAATGTATAGAAAACTAAAAAAAATAAAAAAATAAAAAAGTTGGCTGCCACTAGAATTAAGAAAATGTGTTGCTAATTGTGTCATTTTCTGTTACAATGTAGATTTTTAGAGAATTAATGGATCAGTAGAGTCCTTAAAACCGATCACATTCGTTATATTAAAAAAAAAGTACAATTATTACTATTTCGGGTCAAATATATTTCATACATTTCCAGAAGGTTTACTAACATCAGGGCCGGCCTTAGGAATTGCGAGATACTATGCGAAATGGATTGCTATGAGTCTAGTCTGGAAAATCATGAGGCCGCGGAATCCCTGTTAACAAATATTAGTTATAATGGTTTAATTTAATAATTTGCACCTAGAATTAGTGCGAGGCCTATGAAAGTGCGGGGCCCACTGCTGTCGCATAGGTTGCAATGGCCTAAGGCCGGCCCTGACTATCATCATCGAAAAGTCTTTTATTTTATTTCCTATTATAAAATATCCGGATTCAAGCTCGAACTCTTAATACAGAGCGTCCAGGCACACACTCTGTCACCATATATTTACGTCTGCAGAGCAGTGGCGTGTCCAAGACAATGTGAGGATCCCTCGGCCTGGGAATGGTGCAACAGATGTGTGAAGTGTTAGGTAGGAGCAAAGAAAAAACAACAAGTACTCACCAATAATCCAGTCGCCATCTCTATCTTAATAGAGTGGTGTTATAGCATAGAGAAGGGGAGATTATACCAGGGCGATAGAAGAGTGTGTTGTGGCGCTTATAAGTAGATGATAAGATAAGGAGAAGGAAAGGGAGAGAAATAAGAAAATCACGAAATTGTGAGGCTAAAAATAAGAGGATGAGAATTTTTGTAGTTTTTTTTTTTGAAAGAGAAAGTTTCAATGATTGAACTGACAGTAAGACATAGACAGACAGACTGACTGACTGACTAAGTAGATCAATAGATAGATAGATAGATAGATAGATAGATAGATAGATAGATAGACAGACAGACAGACAAATACATACATACATACATACATACACAGGGGCGGACTGTGTGTCAAAACCGGCCCGGGCATTTCTATTTCATCCGGCCCATAAATTGTATATTATATGATGGACATCCAATTCTAGGTCAAACTGTCCTCAAAATCATTGTTAATATATCTATAGCTGTACACATGCATACAATGAATATAAATACTTCGCTCTGAGGCTCCCTTTTGTAAGAGAATACTAGAAAACCTTTAACAAGTTATTACGTGTGTCACATAAACAAATTATGTATTTGTTAGTTTGCACAAGTCAAAGGTCAATCCTCTCTGCTGACGAAGTTATTTATAGTTATTCCAAGAAAAGCTTGGCTCGATCTGGAAGATTTGATTCTATTGGTTGTTTTAAAAGAAGAAGTCACCTGACTTCCGCCTAGAGCTTGGAATTTGAGCGCGAATTAATCAGTGAAGAAAGTAAACTCATAGAAGCAGGTTGTGCCTTATTAGAGCTCTGTTTAATAAGCCTTTGTGATTTTATTTCATACTATTTGATCTACATTGTACATAAGTTGTACTTACGTTTTGTTCAAATAAAGTTCCTAAATATTGTTTTCTACAAGAAAGTCTTTTAATTGTGAATTCTAGATCTACATTTATTCAACTAATTCATTTACAAGACTTTAATCAAATCGCTTGTCGTCAACCGCGTGTTCAAGTTAGACTCCCCGGCAATCACAAGTATACTCTCCTATCGGACAGCAACTTTATTATTACATCTCAAGATAAAATTGGCGAAGTCTTCACTCATCATCCTCAGAAGAGATATTATTATATATGGCACCTTGACGATAGGAAAGGTCTCGTGACAACGTGCATTAGTCACATGCTGCCTTTAGCTTATAAATACCTGATTAAAAAAAGAAGATTAATGTGGTCATATCGGCCCATTTGGGTACAGGCCCACCGGGCATTTGCCCGAATGCCCATATAGCCAGTCCGCCTCTGTACATACATACATACATACATATTTACAATAGTAATTTAAATTTTAAAAGGCCTAAATGTGACAAACGAACGGACGAAATCACTGACAGACAACGAAAATGAATGGGGCCCTTAAAGAAAAATCCTATTTATTTTATCAAATTAAAAATTCTAAAATATGACACACACCCTTTTCCGACAGCCCTGTTAGAGACATTCAATTCTGGACCTAACTTTTTTCGATTTAAGATATGGCGATAATTGTAACGTTACAGTAAAATCCTTTTAAAGTGGAATAAAGAAAATAATAGAAGCATAATATATATTAACATTTTTAACAATTTTTTTTTTTAAAATTTCATTTTGTTAATGCAGTTAAAAGTCGTAAAAGACACACAAAAAAAGTAAAACCAGATTTTCTTTTGTTCATAGATGACAAGAAAAAAAATGTGATTCTTTCTCTGACCTTCCATCATTTTGTTTCTTTTCGTCTTACTCCCCCTGAATCTCCTGAAGCCATTCATCACTGTACGATATGTATTTTTATCACACCGTCCGGTTCTTACTTTTGTATTCATTTAACTCAGAGTGGTGGGGAGATTGTCGCTGAGGGGATTCGCAGTGACGGAAGCGCCACCATGTCCGGACAGGAGGAGCCTTGCCTTAAGATATTCTCGCAAAGGATAGGGGTTATGGGGGAGAGAGAGACGCCGCAGATAGACTTCAACTTGCGATTGCGGTTTGAAAGATGACTGTGGATATCGGTCGTCACTTCATCCCCTGTAAACGTTGTCGGCGAGAAGGAAATGTTGAAAGAGGAAACAGAGGACGCTCAAGATAAGGGGAGTGCACATCTATAAACCAACTCGATAAATTACAGATCAATATTCAAAGTACGTTCAACGGCTTATAAGATGACAAGTGTATTGATCAAAATTATGGGAATATAGTTTGACTCTGTACAAACTTCGGCATCGTTTATTGGCCTCCTTCAGTTGTATAGCGACTATGGCTCATCTCGAACACTTTTTCATATGGCTGCGGAGGGGGGGGGGCCAAACGAGTGTTTTTTTTTAAATTAAATCAATATATATCATTCTCAAAGTCGACAAGTTCAAAAGTTCAAACACACAACAAACAAGTAAAGAGGGAGGATCCCATGGCGCAGCATGGTGTGAATGGAAAATGGTGTACACAAATCCTCACTATTTTCATTCACAAAATAGCATAGCATACGGCGCTATTTTGTGAATGAAAGTGGGGTATATAATTCTCTTCTTCTCAATTTGTCATAATATTAAACGTATTTCCAGATTCTTGAAACTAGAACGACAATATACAGATAGAGTCTACTCTCAGGTTTGACTTTAGAAGTACTTTAATTAATATCACAAATTACGTTAAAATAATAATTTCACTGGCTTCCTGTTCATAACCTTCTACCTTCCCCCTTTTAATCTCACTTCCATTTTACTTTACAAACGATTTTAATAATTTCCGGAGATTTCCAGGACTTTTTCGTAGGCCTATATTTAATAAAATTTAAGGAGATTCCCAGGAGCTCCTGGTAAATCAAGAGGCCCCGGGAAATCTCTTAGTTATATGTTATAAAATGGTTTAATTTAATAATTTATACATCTAAAAATTAGCATGGGTCCAAAGAAAGTGCGGGACCCACTGCGGTCGCATATGTTGCAGTGCCTAAGGCCTGCCCTGCAAAATAGCGGCGTATGCTATGCCGCCGGTCGACTAGTTTAAAATATTACGCAAAATGCAGGGGCCCCCAAAGAGGTAAAGCCCCCCATCCAGGGCCACCAAATGATGGAAAGTTTCTAGCTACGCCGCTGATTGCAGGTTAGGGTGGCTTTCGCTTTGATGTTAGAGGAGCTGGTCATTTTCCGTGTGGCACGCTCCAAGAGCTGAGGCCCATGTCTTCTCGGTGTCTATAGCTTTCGTGGTCACCGTCTCTCTCCAACTAGTACGATCTAAGCTATCTCTCTCCAATGGTCAGTATAGAGTTATCGATGTTCCCTTATCTAAAGCTATCTCTCTCCAATGGTCAGTAGAGAGTTATCGATGTTCACTTATCTAAAGCTATCTCTCTCCAATGGTCAGTATAGAGTTATCGATGTTCACTTATCTAAAGCTATCTCTCTCCAATGGTCAGTAGAGAGTTATCGATGTTCACTTATCTAAAGCTATCTCTCTCCAATGGTCAGTAGAGAGTTATCGATGTTCACTTATTTTAAGTCCCGTTTTATCACATCCACGTAACGGAAGAGGGGGCAACCAGTTTTTCTTGAGCCAGACGCAAGCTGATTTTCGGGATGCGGTTGTCCTCCATCCGGCGAACATGTCCGATACAGCGCAAGTGGCGTTGTCTGAGAAATGTAAAGATACATTACTACTATTCCAAAAAAGATATACCTTATTACCTGTTACATATCCCTTAGTCTGTGGACCGTTGGGGCACCAAGTAAGACCTGTAGACCGTCTTTTTCCATTCCTCTATGTCCTTTGCCCTGTTTAGAATCTCTTTCAGTGGCAGGCCCGTCCATTCTTTTATGTTGTCCTCCCACTGCTTTCTCTGTCTGTCTCTTCTTTTTCCTGGTACTGTTCCTTGTAGGAAGGTCTTTGCGAGCCCCGAAGATCTTGTAATATGGCCATAGATAGGTGCAAATAAAAAAACTTACGTTAGATACAATGTCTTCAGCCATGTTCATTCACCGATGGCTGTTATAATTAATACTCAACGGCTATCAATTACAATAACTTCATAACAGAGTTATGTTGTTACATATGTTGTTGTTGTTTTTAAACTACTTCTTCACTTTAACGTAGGGAACTATCTTCATGCTTCCCCCATCTCTTTTCAGAAGTTGCGATCTATAGGCAGATAAAGGGCATCTGTTTCTTTTCTATAGGCAGATAAAGGGCATCTATTTCTTTTCTATAGGCAGATAAAGGGCATCTGTTTCTACGGCTGACTGGTAACAGCACAACGACCAACCACCTTTTATTTCTCTAGATAGTGTCTAGTACCCAGGGCCGGCCTTAGGCCACTGCCGCCTATACGGCCGCAGTGGGCACCGCAGTTTCATAGGCCCCTCGCGAATTCTAGGTGTAAATTATTAAATTAAACCATTTTAACTTTGGTCTATTATTAAAGGGTTCCTGAAATTCGCAAAATATACGAAAAAGTCATTAAAATCTCATGAAATGATTAAAATCTTCCGAAAACTAATGCAAATCTAAAAAATAGACAAAATTGTCATTTCGAGTTGTCATTCAATATGGACAACGCCAATCATACTCGGGATAAAAAAAAAACGTCAATCAGTTTTTTTTTTTAAATGTAATAATAACCAGAATTGTAACAAAAACAAGAAGTTCAAATACATAATTTAACTAAATGTTCTCTGGCACTGACTTGTAGATCTAAATTTATCTCGACCTCTTTATTAAAAAGAAGCGATTTTTACTAGTGGAGGGTAAAGCTAAAAGGCAGATCTGAATGTTTATCGGCTTATTGTAGGAAAACTCCCATCTACTGTAGATGGCTGGTAAAGCTAATTTGACAGTGATTTTGTACTTAGTAAAGAATGAATATAATGGTAAGACAAATTTATTTTGTAATGCTAAATCTTAATTTTCACTTGTTATCCTTATCGCAACTCCGAATGGGCCCCGCGCAATCCGTTTCGCATAGGCCCCCGCAATCTATAGAACCAGCCATGCTAGTACCCACGAGAGTTACGTGGACTCAGGGGCGTCCTAACAATATCCCGAATTTTAACATCTGAGTTTGTATCTGTCATTAAAGTTACATTTTTGTAATCACACATAAGGAACAGAATACGTTGTCCCACGAATTACACAAACTAAAAATAGCTGTCTTTTTTTGGTGTGCTTAAAGGTAGTCTACGTAACATAGGCGACCCACGGAAACGCTTCAAAGACCAGCTTGGCTGAGAGCACCTGGCTGCATGCGACGTCGGAACGAGACTGCTGGAGGTCACTCACGAAGGCCGCGGGAAACACATTTGAGACCAAAAGAAAATCTGCTGCCAAGGACAAACGCAGACGACGAAAAGAAAATCTAAATCGACCACATGCGGACAATGGTTATGCTTGCCCCGGATGTGGCAAAATATGTAGGTCACAGCTGGGGCTGCGCAGCCACGGATAATCCTCACTAATCTTTGGACTCGAAGACAAGCCTTATTATTATTATTTTGAATCACTGTGTTAGTAGAAGACACTGTTCCTTTTATATTACATACTACATAGACTCTGTTGTTGTTGTTTTTTTTGTTACAGCCGACATCGTCTGTAAGTGCTAATGAAAGAATTTGCAGATTATGACATAGCACACTGTGTTGAACTTCTATTCTCAATCACAATCTTCTATCAGCAGGAAGTAGAATACCACTTGACCATCTTTTCCTTATCCATTGTCACAAGTTTGTTAGTGCTGCTACACGAATCATCGTGACCTCAACCATTTCCGACAAAATCCGTACATGAGTCTCGTATATTTATTATGACACTGTCATGACATAAGACTAATAATTTATATTATAAGTGTCATGGGTTCTGTTTCTCATACTGTGTTATAATGAAATAATGCAAAGATGTATCCAGTTAATACTTTCCCTGTACCTAGAACAACTAAGCACCTTTCATGATTGAAACCAAAGTTGAGTTTACCAAAAGCGATTATTTATTCGCAAATCAAGTCTGCATATGTTGTATTTATACATAAATCAAATTATTAATTTTTATTCCTTTTTTTTTTTTTGCATTTATTTCTTCTTGGCGCGAAACTTGATTTTTTAGACATTGTATAATGCTTTTTTTTGGTCACATGAAGCCGACATGGACTAAATACTTGTTTTTGTGTGTCAAACTTGGTTTTAACAAAATGAAATGCAGGTGTGTCTTTATTATTGTGTGTGTTGAAGATGGAGGTAAGAAAGGAATCAAAGATTTATTGTGTGGGAGAGCGTTAGGACGCCACTGTGATAACAAATACAAGGGGGTCTTAGCGAGAGCAATATGGGGTCGTTCGTAAAATACGTCACGCTCTAGGGGGGGAGGGGGGGTTTGAGAAAGTGTGACGCTTTGTGACAAGGGGGGAGGGGGGGTCAGAAAAAGTGTGACGTCACAAAAAAACATGAAATAAAAATGTAAATGTCACCCCAAGCAGCGCATGCCGAGAGCTCCTCGTTAAAAAAAAATCATTCTTCACGACCTTGCTGAAAATCAAGTCTTGGCGTTGATAGAAGAAGTACCAGGACATGAGACTGTGGAGTGGATTGACAAGGAGCTAATGGCTAATGAGGATCTAACTATGCCACAAGAACAACCAATCAATAACGAGCAAATTCCCATTATTACTATTGAGGAGCATTTGGAAGCAGTTTGGGAAGATATTGTTGAAAAGTAGTGGCAATAAAACTATTTTCTGAATTACTAAAATTTATTTTGGTTGTATTTTTTTGTGACGTTACGCACGGGGGGGAGGGGGGGTCTGAGAATTTGTGACGCTTTGTGACGAGGGGGGGAGGGGGGGTCCAAAAAGGCCATTTTTAGCGTGACGTATTTTACGAACGACCCCTATAATAGAGCTTGGGAGATGATTCCGAGTGTCTTGTCCAACCGAAACAAATCGTCAGTCCATTATTGTATGTAAAATCATTGTTTTAAATGTGGTGACGGGGAATGTTTGAAATGTGAAACTAGAATTCTCAGACCAGAAGTGTTCCATTTCTTTCCGTCTACTTGTTCTTCTATTTTACCTCCTTTTTTTAAATACCCATTCCACATTCACACCACGCGGACGCTGTGGTCAAAGAAATATTCAAGGAGGCTTAGACCAGTACGTAGTAATATCATTTCTTTCCTAAAGTGACTATTAGATTAAGAAAGCCACTCCGCCAATCTTACACCCGACCCAAAAATAAATCAAACAGAAAATTTCTTGACTTCATTTTCCCTGTTTACGTCATCGTGTCATTATCCAAATAAATGCTACACTTCATTGCATCATCCAAAGAAATGCTTCACTTCATTGCATCATCCAAAGAAATGCTTCACTTCATTGCATCATCCAAAGAAATGCTTCACTTTATTCCATCATCCAAAGAAATGCTTCACTTTATTGCATCATCCAAAGAAATGCTTCACTTCATTGCATTATCCAAAGAAATGCTTCACTTCATTGCATCATGCCAATAAATGCTTCACTCCATTTCATCATCCAAAGAAATACGTCACTTCATTGCATCATCCAAAGAAATGATTCCCTTCATTGCATCATCCAAAGAAATGCTTCACTTCATTGCATCCTCCAAAGAAATGCTTCACTTCATTGCATCATCCAAAGAAATATTTCAGTTCATTGCATTATCCAAAAGAAATACTTCAGTTCATTGCATCATCCAAAGAAATACTTCAGTTCATTGCATCATCCAAAGAAATACTTCACTTCATTGCATCCTCCAAAGAAATACTTCACTTCATTGCATCCTCCAAAGAAATACTTCACTTAACACAAAAGTAACTTAGAATAAAGGGAGGTGCAATGGCTGAGTGGTAAAGCGTCTTGCTTCTAAACCAATGTCCCTGGTTCGAATCCTGGTGTAGTCCCAGCTCTAATGAGTATCTTACTGGGGGAAAAGTAAAGCCGTTTGGTCGTTATGCTGGCCCCATGGCCGTAGAATCAGATGCCCTTTACATCGATCTGCCCTATCTGAAAACTCAAACATCATGTCACAGAATTGTATTTCACTCGAAATCACGACAACATTCTTTTCGTTGCTGCACGCAATCTTATCCCATCATAATATCCGACTCTGTCAGTAACATATGAAATAAGAATGTTTGCATACTGCAAAGTACTTTGCAATTATGGAAAACCTGTCTTTCTAAATGTTCCTATTTTATGACTAATGTTAGATAGCTAGTTTAGTCTTTTGGGAATTGCGCACTTTTAGGTACCGACAGTGAACGCACATTTTATGATGACACAGACTGTAGGGTTAAAGGTCAAGTTTGACGTTTAGGAAATCAGTTACTGCTAGACTCTCGAGGGGAATAGATCATTGTCGACTGACTAGACTTTGGCCCATTCTGTAAATAAAGTTATTATTTAAAGTTCATCTTGAAGTCAATGTGGTTAATTAAGTCTTCGTTCCTGTTAATATCTGTTCGTGTGATGGTAGCTGTGAAGCTCGCATTCAAAATTCATACTTCACGATACGCACGCATCTAGTTAATCAACTTAGAAATACATCAGATTCAACTGATCCAACCTTACAACAGCCATTACACTAATTAAAACACAATTGTAAGCAAATATTATTAAATTAAAACATAAAATCCAACTAGCTTCTTCTATTAGTAGGATTAGATGAACTTAGCCCTTGCGTAGCGTAAATCGTCAAAAAAACAGTAGAATTTTTAAATGAAAGATACCGACAGAAAGACAATGCTACAGGATGACAGTTCTGAAAGATTAGGTTAAAGTAGTAAGTGATTCTTTTTTCTCTTCATGCCAAAAAGATGACTTGTATACTTTAAAGAAACTACCATCAAACTAGTCGTATTCAATTAGCACAGCATGAACGTGAGACAGGTCTAGGTGGATAATCATTGAATATTATATAAGGCGCTGTTTCCATAAATGTTGAGTTGTGTTGTTAAGTTATGTTGTAACGTTATGTTTTTGAGTTATGTTGTTAAGTTATGTTGTTAACTTATGTTGTTAAGTCATGTTTTTGAGTTATGTTGTTGAGTTATGTTGTTAAGCTATGTTGTTATGTTAAGTTATATTGTTGAGTTAGCTTGTTGAATTATGTTATTGAGCTATGTTGTTGAGTTATGTTGTGTAATGTTTTTGAGTTATGTTGTGTAATGTTTAGATACGTTGTACTAGTCTATTTCGGCGCACCATGTTCGCCCCTACCCAGGATAATCGATCCCTTGAAGGAATTGATAATGAAGCCAAAGAAAATCGGTTTCACTTGATTTTTTTCGTGCGGCCCGTGACACAAAATAGGAAATTAATACGGCCCCCAAGCCAAAAAAAAAGGTCGTGAATCCACTGATGAACACCTAGATTATCATAGGGCTATGGGTCACAAGTCAACAGTTTTATAAGCAACGATTTACAGCCAACTCGTTGCCAAGCCTATCTTGAAAGTAATCATGAGAGATGTCTTTCATCCACAATTACAACTTGCCCATCTCAAGCGTTCATTATCACGACCTTACTCGACACTCCCGACACCCCGCCAACACCCCAAATATCCGCCCTCGGCCCTGCCAGAGCCATAATTTCAATCTGACTACTTATCCTCCCCTCCCAGCAAAAGATGCTCATAAACCCTGAGGGTCCTGATCCTCTCCCCACACCTCAAAAAAAAAAATCCGCCGTCTGCGACGATGTACTCTCAAAGCAGTTCTCTGGAATAATTGCTTGACTACAAGTGAGTTGACCTCAAGAGGAGGGAACCGGTTCCCAGGGAACTCTCATGTCACACCACAGAGGCAACAAGGAAGAACTTATTGTTTCTCAGTAGGGGCAAACTGTAAGACCAGCGTGGGGTTGAAGATATTACAGATTGAAACAAAAAATGATTTGGTAATTGGCCAGCCCTTAGCCAACCAAATTGTCGGCCGAAATTTGTGTGAACAATTTTTTTGCAAACGACAAGAAATTAATGCTATTTTGCAGACGACAAGAAGTAAATGATATCTTGCAGACGACCAGAAATAAATGCTATTTTACAGACGACAAGAAATAAATATCTTGCAGACGACAAGAAATAAATGGTATTTTACAGACGACAAGAAATAAATGTTATTTTACAAACGACAAGAAGTAAATAATATCTTGCAGACGACCGACAAGAAGTAAATAATATTTTACAGACGACAAGATATAAATATCTTGCAGACGACAAGAAGTAAATAATATTATACAGACGACAAGATATAAATATCTTGCAGACGACAAGATTTAAATGATCTTGCAGAGGACAAGAATTAAATGGTATTTAACAGACCGCAAGAAAAAAATGCTATTTAGCAGACTAGGAATAAATGTTATTTAGCAGACAAGAAATGCTATTTTGTAGACGACAAGAAATGGCAATCTCTAATACAAATAAAACATAAAACTAATAAAATTCTATTTTTCTGTTTTCCATTGCCATCTTTTTTTTTTTCTTTTTTTTTCTACGGCTAAATATATTTGCGGTAATTCTGTTTCTTGTGTCGTCTGCGCTAAGTAGCCTAGATATCCCGTCAGGCTTCGGGGTAGGTTTAGGAGACACAAACTTCAGAAGTAAAAGATCTAAAGCTTTGAATCAGTGATCTAATCAGACAACGCTCCATTTTTATTTGAGAGACCAAAAGAAAAACAAAACATCTGTGAAGAGGTTCCCATGCCGATATCAGTCTTTGGACATGAATATCTGAATTGGGAAATGGAAAGTGCTGGCCTATCTTCTACAGTCGTACTAAGAGTCCTATAATTGTTTTCATTATTACTTCTGGAAAAAATACCAAGAAACATGGGGGGAAAAAAAGCAAGAAAAACATAAATTAGCTGCAAATCTCAAGTGCGCTCACGAGGTTCCTTCGCGAGGTTTCCATGGGAAAGAAAAGCGCCAACTACTGGTGGTACCGTGAGAAAAAAAAAAGATGGATAACTCTACTCCAGAAGCATCCAAGTCCCTTGAAGAGTTTATGTCCCCTAATCCATTCCGGAAGTAGAAAGGTGCTTTTTTTTTCCGCGGCAGATGAACTTACTGCCTCGCAGACGACCCAAGTAACCGTTTGATTTCGAGGAATAGTTAATGACTCTGATTGCGGTGTCCAGATGTAGCAGGGCTACGAAGGGAAAAAAAAAAGCTGAGAATTTTATCATGGAACTGTGAATAAAATATGCCTTTCCTATTTAGGAAAAAAAAAAGAAACATCTGTATTATTTGGCTCAAGCATTAGTTAAAAAATCAACATGTCAAGCAGCTCAAATGAATCAATGTCCAGATATACAATTGAGTTCACACTAATCACACTATGTGCCGAATGAATAAAATAAGTAAAATTATATTTTTTAAAAATCCGACCTTTAAATGAACCTAGCAATAATGTACTCGCTATTTCCCTTATTTGATATCAAGCAAAATAATTAATTACCAATAATTAATGGACTAATTTTGGGGTTTTGTTAATTGTATCTTGTTTTGTTAGCTACAATAAATACTTGTTTAAGGTATCAGCTTGCTTGGTGATTGCGTGAGGGAGAACAATTATTTAAGGGGACTAAACCCAACAAATTTGGCCGTCTCTGTGGATACTGAATTTTTTTCCCTTGTTGGTATCAAACAAAATAATTAATTACCAGCTAATAATTGCCTAATTGCTTACTTTTTTTGTATTGATTCATGTCTTGTCTATGCTAATGAATAATTGTGCCAAGTTTTAATTTGATCCGAAAATGGATGTGTACACACCTTTTACCAGACAGACAAACAGACAGACAGAGTGAGTCGATATAAGCTTTTTATTAAAGGGAAATTTACTATATGAATTTCGGCTACGCCTTATTTATTCAGCACTTCTCCAAAGCACATAATTTGAGCAGAGGGTTCAGAGTAAATATAGAAAATCACAATGTCCGCCTTCAGTCGTAAAATGACCACGGTCCAGGTCATATAGCATTTCCGTTTGTAAGCCCTTACTTTGGAGAAGCATATTTGTCCAAATAGAGCCGACTGGGTGTTCAGAGAAATAAGTGTGTTGTTTTTTTTTTTACAAAGCTTATATCAGCGTACACAGTCTGTCTGGTAAATATTTTGTACACATTATTACTACCACAACTAATCTCGGATCAAGTTGAAATGTTCCACAATAATTTGTTTTACTTGACGAAATAAGAATCGATAAACAAAATAATCAATTATATAATTAGCTATTGGTAATTAATTATTCTGTTGGGGAATCTCGAACATGGGAAAGACATTGGTAGTATAAGCTGAATTATTAGTAAGTCTGAAACAAAATATTTACAATCTATTTTCATAAGCACCTCACTAGCAGAGTGGTTAGTATGTCGGCTTTGGGAGGCTTGAGCCCTGATTTGAAATTCAGGTTGGTCCACCTTTTTTATAAATATTTTTAAAAATCGATTACCTAAAATTCACCCAGGATATTCCTTTCTTTCCACTTCGCCCCCCTACCAGATAATTGATATTATCATAGCGTATTGAGAAAGCTAAAAGCATGAAATAGCGCTAAACAAAAAACATGGGTAAAATATTTGTAATCGCACAGATTTATTGTTCTTGGTCTATATCTATTACAAATTTAATTACATGACTAATTCAAACCAATTTATAAGATTACACTTCTTATAAGTCTTGTTTCTTTTTAAAACAACCTATAGGAAAAAAAAAAAAACATACACAATGATAACTGCTTAATTGGAAAGCACTGTGAGGTTCCTCTCAGATATGAGACTATTCGTCTGAATTCTCCAATACTGAAATGGGAACGCAGTAGAAAAAGAACAAATGTACATATGTCCACCGCTTCTATATCCCCTTTCCATTTTATCCGAATAAACAATTAACGCCATGACCAGGTTTATGTAAAATAATGCATTGAGTATTGTTTTACTGACTCTTCAATTGTTAGTACGCACATTAAAGGGCAGGTGTATTGGTCGAAGTAGCAATATCTGGGATGATAGTCCACACGTAGTCAGTTCCTGCCTTAAAGATGCCATTATTGTAATGTAAAAAAGTTGTCTATCAATCAAAATGCACCGAATAAACCCAAACAACACAATACACAGTACGTTAAATACGACCACATGACAGATGGAAATAATTTTAATAAGTATATTCTTTTCAGCGCAAGTGC
>JADKLZ010069755.1:0-19865 GCA_021533235.1 Biomphalaria straminea | reverse complement strand
AGATAGATAGATAGATAGATAGATAGATAGATAGATAGATAGATAGACAAACACTAAGACTAAGCAAGGCCTCGACTTGCAGATTGTTGTTGAATTCATGCGGTGGTCACAGCATGGTCCCTAAATAACCGTTAAAATGAGATGGACATTAACTTAAGCCTCGACGACAGAAGGCTTTCATCAAACGCCATAACATTATCCGCCATAGTTCATCAAGGGGCAGACCACTCGCACGGTAGAAAAAAGATTTTTACTGCATGTTCTGTTTGAAGTAAAAGATGGCCACTAACCGCTCACCGTGGCACCCGAGGGAGGGAGATATCATTCAGTGTAATAAATAGCTCCGCCCACTCCCTTTCAATAACGACAACCGTCCATCTTCATAAACTTATTTTATGTCTCCAATGACCAAAGATTGTCTGTCCTTGTTACCCGTCTTAGCGGCATTGAATTTTTGTTACTAAATCAAGCTTTTCTAAAACACGCGCGCTATAAACGCACCATATAAATAAAGTTAGCCTTGTAAAAAATTAAATGTCAGTACTCAAGCTGTATTTAAAAAAAAAAAAAAAGAAAACTAAAACATCGGTAAATGAGATTTTGGGGAAATTTTAATTTAAAAAAATACAATTAAGACTTTTTATTTTAAGGGTTGAATTATCTTTTCTGCATTACTAATACGAACTTAAAATCTATTTACGACAATAGAGATGATTAGTGATTGAGTTGAATACGGTCACCACGTCATACCTTGGTTAAGATTTTAGCGCAGAAACATTAGGGACTTTAATATCATCTGTCCCACTGAAGAGTGCAAGAACTAAATTGGAAAAAGGATTGTCAAGATCGTCAGTGACAACAAAACAGTATTGTCAGAATATTTTTCCAGAATAACTGAAAGCTAATGGAAGAGCTAAAAATAACTCATAAAAGCCCAAGGGAGTTTAAACAATGAAACTCATACATAGCTGTTATGTGAATCCAGATATTCGGAGACGAAAAAGAATGAAAGGGGCGATAATAAACATTTGGGGGTCTCTGTTAACCGTGCTTCATTTCAAAACTTTCATTATGGATTTATTATTTAAATTAATTTTAATTTAATTTTTTGCAGGAATGGTTTGACCCATGAGTTCTGGTTCCTTACTTCCAATCGTCACTATGCTTTTAAAAACATGGAAATCCTGTAATGGGACAAGGGCTTCTACTAAAATTGAAAGGAGAGAAAAAATGTTTGTTTGAAAAAAACTGTTGTTACATCCGCGTCGACACTTTGGCGTGTAACAAACGAAGAGTATCCAGAGGGGCTTATCATCACGTATATAATGAACTTATCTTGAGCTGAAGTGTTTCATTCAGATTTCTTGCCCTCTACTCCAGGCGCTATATCTCTCAAGACGGAGACGGAGATATCTCCATGTAAATATGTGTACGAATTGTGTATTACGAAAAACATATCTTTCATTTATTTTTTAACAAAGCATATATCAGCTCACTCCACCTGTCTTTCAGTCTGTCTGTCTGTCTGTCTGTCTGTCTAGTACTACTTAATTACAGTTTATTCGCCCACTTCCCATTTAACAAAGCATACATCAGCTCACTCCACCTGTCTGTCAGTCTGTCTGTCTGTCTATCTAGTACTACTTAATTACAGTTTATTTCGCCCACTTCCCATTCTCGGATCAAGTTGAAACTTTGCACAATTGTTCATTGTACTTAAAAAAACATGCAAAAAAATTAATTAATAATTTTATATTTATTAATTTTGTTGGATGTAAAGTGGGAAAAAAAACTACAGTATTGAGAGATACGGTTGTAAAAAAAGAGTTTCTTTTATTTCGTTTTTTTATTTTAAATTGTTGTCTCACTTCTTAAAGAAGTATTATTTCTCATGTTCATCTAATGTTGTAAATGTACCTGCACGTGAGTAGATGTCCATATGATGAGAGATACTGATTTGATCACTAAAGATTAGAGAGGATGTCCGAGGATGTCAGGTGGCCAGCACAACGACCCTTTACTTAGCGCCATACATTAGAGATGGCTGAGCCCAGAGCGTTCAATAATTTAATAAAAAATAAACATTAATCATTGAAGCTCGAACTTCGAACAAAACATTGATTGGCTAACATTAAGACCACCACATCTCGCATTACGTAAAGTGCCCCTTTCAATCCTTGTGGGCTACAGGGCAGATGTGGCCTACGGTTAACGAGGGTGTCATGTGGCCAGCAAAATGATCAACCGTTTTTTTTACTCTTCCACAATTAATGTCAGGTACCCATTCGAGCTGGATGGACTCCGCCCGAAGATCCTGAAATTAAAAATCCCAGTCTTCACCCGTCTCGGAAGCCAAGAGCATTACCGCTTACCCATCGCGTCACCCTCGCATCACGTGTGCTAGCTGATATACTGGTCCGTATATAATGGGCTCAGGTAAATAATAATAAACGTAGTATAAGCATTATCTTATACATCTCATGTGTTCCGTTATTTTAGAAGAAAGGGGAGAGCATTAACGAATCATAATCATGTCATGTTTATAGTTCTCTATCAGATAATTTTTAAAAAAAAATTTTCATCTTTTTTTTTGTTTTAGATTGAGACAAATCTTTTGTTTAGCATATCAGAAATTATCAGTGAGCCTGGGGCTCATATCATATGTAAATAGTAACAAATCTGAATTCACTGATAGCAGAAATGCTGGTACAAATTCAAACGTGAATTGAGAACTGTAAACTGAATAACTAAAAATCATTCCCTCTAAAACCCGTAGAGCAGGATGTAGGCTCTACAGCCTCCTTCACACATTTCAAACTATCAAGTTTTCAGAATGAATCTATCTCAAGCTAGAGTGCAGCGGTTCTCAAACTTCAGAACACCAAACTTCAACGTACACAAAGCAATAGACATAAGAGCTTATTTACAAAGAAACATAAATGTGGGAAGTGTGGTCGAGAGGCTTGAATGGGGCTCGAGGCTCGACACCCGACTCGGGCAGAGTAGTGTTTACTGAGCGCCTAAAGGCAGCACGGAAAACCAACTCCTAGATACCCCCACTGGTCCACAAATGAGATTGGACTAAAGCGCTCTGAGCATGCTATAAGCATGAAAAGTAGAGCTATATAAAAGATATAATAATAATAATAAATATGAACATGTTATATATAGTTCTTAACACTTCACAGGATAAACATGCTTCAAAAAAAAAAAAAGGCATAGAAATAAAACGTCACATATTATTCGTAACCAGTTGTATAGTAAACATCCAGTGATTCGGAATGGCGACTACAGTGTACTGGACGAACATTAAAAACAAAAAAAAGTTCGAGCTGTTAAAAATTCTGCAAATATATATATTAAAATCTAAAAAAAAAAAAAAAAAATTATATTGTTATAGGTTTAGAACGGGATTAGTTTAATCGGGAATTTCCTTTTAGCGACGGACTTTTAATTGTACATTATTTTAGGCGGAAGTAGTTCTGGGATACTAATGGCAGTTGGAGACACGCTCTTCTAGCTGAGGCAAGACGTGATTTTGGATTACGAACTGTTGACAGTGGACTGTGCCCCTTCTTTATGTATTAAAGTACATTTCACGTTGACAAGTCTTATCAAGTCATTGTCTAAATTTACTATACGTTGGTGAGTGTTAGCGAACCGCAAGGCTTGAGTGTGAGTTAATACTAATTTCTACATATCCAACATCTAATACCAACGCCACAACAATAAGAAAGTGGGGATTTTTTGTTTCTTTGTTTAAATATTTTTTTCACTTAATGTAGGGTAATATTTTCTAATTGTTCTAAATGATGTAACTGTCAATGCAGTGAATTGGAAAATATATTTTCCAGTTCTATAAAGATATTAATAGACCTATTGGTATGAACAAAATTAAACAAAGAACGTTCAGAACTTAGCCTTGAGATAGTAGTATGAAGATATTCAATTATTTTTATTTTATGATCGAATGCCCTACTTACTTTGTCTTCTAACGCACTAGGAATCTGGGAACACATCTGAAAAATAGGAATTCTTATGACGCTCCAGAATAGATCGAGAGAACCTTCACTGTTGACATTGCTGTTGGGAGTTCGTGTTTTATGGTGTTGCTCTTTTGAGAGTTTAGCCACATGTGGCTTCAAGTGGACCCGTTAATTTTTTTAAGTTTTTAGATCTAGTTCCCATGAGACTGTATGGAGGAAATAAAGGAAAAACAGGTTTGGACATAGGTACAGGAGAATGGGAGATAAACTGTCTATCTATCTATCTATCTATCTATCTATCTATCTATCTATCTATCTATCTATCTATCTATCTATCTGTCTGTCTGTCTGTCTGTCTGTCTGTTTGTCTATCTATCTGTATGTATGTATGTATGCATGCATGTTTGAATGTCTTTTTGTCTGTCTATCTATCTTTCGAAACAACCTATCCTTCAAACTGATGATTAATTTTTTAACGAAATCCCAAATTCTATGCAGTATTTCTCGAGATGTGCTACATTCATCAGATTTAAAAAGCAATAAATGCACACAAAAAGTAAAAATATCCAATGCATGATCGAAATCCCGAAGAGCAAATGAGGTTAATTTATTTACATGCCCCCAGCCTCTTGTAACTCCAGTACTTGCAGCTCAGCCCGGGGTTCTGAAGAAGGATCTTCCCGTAGCAGACGATAACGCTTCTTGTGCCGGAGATAAATGTGCCGTTCAACGAGCCAGGGGGGCACTTCAGTCTGGTAACCTATCCGAGCATTTCGCACTGGCTTCGTCACTCACCTTGAGAGAGGGATGGGGGGAACCTGAGGGGGAAAAGAGAGGGAGGGTGGTTTGGATTAGCCGAAGGGAGGACGGGTGGAAAAGAGGAAAGGGGAACATGTTACATTGAAGAGCGGTAATCCGTCATGAGTGAGCAAGAATTTTGTTCCCCTCTTGATGAGAGTAGACTCCAAAAAATTTAGAGGAGAGGGAAAAAAAAAGTTGAAACTGTGAATGATGAGAAACGAAAGGGGAGGTAATGTTGTTGATGCTCACTCGTATAGACTTTGTAGCATTTCATCCTGCTGTTGGTATTATTATTGTTGCACATTTATTGTAGTTGTGGTGGCGTTTGCAGGGTGGGGTCCTGGGTTCGAATCCCGGTGAAGATTGGGATTTTGCAGTTTGAGATTTTTAGGCACCTCTGGGTCCACCCAACTCTAATGGGTGCCTGACTTAAGTTGAGGGAAAGTAAAGGCGGTTGGTCGTTACATGACACCCTGCTCGTTTACCGTTGGCCAAAGAAACAGATGACCTTATCATCGTCTGCCCACAAGAGATTGCAAGGTCTGAAAGGGGCTACCACTTTTATTTATTTACTAAAGTTTCCCCTTTCAGACCATGCAATCTCTGGTGGGCAGACGATGATGTAACGTTTCTGTTGCCGACACGATGGTGACATGAGGCTACCACAACGACCAACCATATTTCACCAATGGGTGAACTCAGGAATGTTCTAAAATCTTAAAAGTTCAAAATCCAAGTCTTCATCGGGATTGGATCTCGAGACCTTCCGCTTCTGAAGCCATCACGCCACGTTTTATTACAGTGAAATGAAAACAATGTGCAAATTAGTAAAAACATGTCTACACACATTGTCCCTACTACTGAGTCTTACCCGCCCCCCCTCCCAATTCGTCCTCCAGAACTCCTCCGACGTCTGAAAATATTTCATAAGAAAGAACGTTATGAAGACAGCTCCAGCTCTGAGCAGTTTTTTTTTTTTAAGGCGCCAAAGCTGCTGCCGCGACTGATAGTGCCACGGAAACTTTTCAATTATCTCTCTTATTGAACTACTTGAGTTTGAAGAGTAGACGGCGGGAAGAGATAATTCAATTGGAGGTGTAGATCTGGACGTAGAAGTTTCATTCAAATTGAGCCGGTGTCTTTTTATGAAATTTTTTTTTCTCTTGAAATCCTTAGAATGTATAGAAAACTAAAAAAAATAAAAAAATAAAAAAGTTGGCTGCCACTAGAATTAAGAAAATGTGTTGCTAATTGTGTCATTTTCTGTTACAATGTAGATTTTTAGAGAATTAATGGATCAGTAGAGTCCTTAAAACCGATCACATTCGTTATATTAAAAAAAAAGTACAATTATTACTATTTCGGGTCAAATATATTTCATACATTTCCAGAAGGTTTACTAACATCAGGGCCGGCCTTAGGAATTGCGAGATACTATGCGAAATGGATTGCTATGAGTCTAGTCTGGAAAATCATGAGGCCGCGGAATCCCTGTTAACAAATATTAGTTATAATGGTTTAATTTAATAATTTGCACCTAGAATTAGTGCGAGGCCTATGAAAGTGCGGGGCCCACTGCTGTCGCATAGGTTGCAATGGCCTAAGGCCGGCCCTGACTATCATCATCGAAAAGTCTTTTATTTTATTTCCTATTATAAAATATCCGGATTCAAGCTCGAACTCTTAATACAGAGCGTCCAGGCACACACTCTGTCACCATATATTTACGTCTGCAGAGCAGTGGCGTGTCCAAGACAATGTGAGGATCCCTCGGCCTGGGAATGGTGCAACAGATGTGTGAAGTGTTAGGTAGGAGCAAAGAAAAAACAACAAGTACTCACCAATAATCCAGTCGCCATCTCTATCTTAATAGAGTGGTGTTATAGCATAGAGAAGGGGAGATTATACCAGGGCGATAGAAGAGTGTGTTGTGGCGCTTATAAGTAGATGATAAGATAAGGAGAAGGAAAGGGAGAGAAATAAGAAAATCACGAAATTGTGAGGCTAAAAATAAGAGGATGAGAATTTTTGTAGTTTTTTTTTTTGAAAGAGAAAGTTTCAATGATTGAACTGACAGTAAGACATAGACAGACAGACTGACTGACTGACTAAGTAGATCAATAGATAGATAGATAGATAGATAGATAGATAGATAGATAGATAGACAGACAGACAGACAAATACATACATACATACATACATACACAGGGGCGGACTGTGTGTCAAAACCGGCCCGGGCATTTCTATTTCATCCGGCCCATAAATTGTATATTATATGATGGACATCCAATTCTAGGTCAAACTGTCCTCAAAATCATTGTTAATATATCTATAGCTGTACACATGCATACAATGAATATAAATACTTCGCTCTGAGGCTCCCTTTTGTAAGAGAATACTAGAAAACCTTTAACAAGTTATTACGTGTGTCACATAAACAAATTATGTATTTGTTAGTTTGCACAAGTCAAAGGTCAATCCTCTCTGCTGACGAAGTTATTTATAGTTATTCCAAGAAAAGCTTGGCTCGATCTGGAAGATTTGATTCTATTGGTTGTTTTAAAAGAAGAAGTCACCTGACTTCCGCCTAGAGCTTGGAATTTGAGCGCGAATTAATCAGTGAAGAAAGTAAACTCATAGAAGCAGGTTGTGCCTTATTAGAGCTCTGTTTAATAAGCCTTTGTGATTTTATTTCATACTATTTGATCTACATTGTACATAAGTTGTACTTACGTTTTGTTCAAATAAAGTTCCTAAATATTGTTTTCTACAAGAAAGTCTTTTAATTGTGAATTCTAGATCTACATTTATTCAACTAATTCATTTACAAGACTTTAATCAAATCGCTTGTCGTCAACCGCGTGTTCAAGTTAGACTCCCCGGCAATCACAAGTATACTCTCCTATCGGACAGCAACTTTATTATTACATCTCAAGATAAAATTGGCGAAGTCTTCACTCATCATCCTCAGAAGAGATATTATTATATATGGCACCTTGACGATAGGAAAGGTCTCGTGACAACGTGCATTAGTCACATGCTGCCTTTAGCTTATAAATACCTGATTAAAAAAAGAAGATTAATGTGGTCATATCGGCCCATTTGGGTACAGGCCCACCGGGCATTTGCCCGAATGCCCATATAGCCAGTCCGCCTCTGTACATACATACATACATACATATTTACAATAGTAATTTAAATTTTAAAAGGCCTAAATGTGACAAACGAACGGACGAAATCACTGACAGACAACGAAAATGAATGGGGCCCTTAAAGAAAAATCCTATTTATTTTATCAAATTAAAAATTCTAAAATATGACACACACCCTTTTCCGACAGCCCTGTTAGAGACATTCAATTCTGGACCTAACTTTTTTCGATTTAAGATATGGCGATAATTGTAACGTTACAGTAAAATCCTTTTAAAGTGGAATAAAGAAAATAATAGAAGCATAATATATATTAACATTTTTAACAATTTTTTTTTTTAAAATTTCATTTTGTTAATGCAGTTAAAAGTCGTAAAAGACACACAAAAAAAGTAAAACCAGATTTTCTTTTGTTCATAGATGACAAGAAAAAAAATGTGATTCTTTCTCTGACCTTCCATCATTTTGTTTCTTTTCGTCTTACTCCCCCTGAATCTCCTGAAGCCATTCATCACTGTACGATATGTATTTTTATCACACCGTCCGGTTCTTACTTTTGTATTCATTTAACTCAGAGTGGTGGGGAGATTGTCGCTGAGGGGATTCGCAGTGACGGAAGCGCCACCATGTCCGGACAGGAGGAGCCTTGCCTTAAGATATTCTCGCAAAGGATAGGGGTTATGGGGGAGAGAGAGACGCCGCAGATAGACTTCAACTTGCGATTGCGGTTTGAAAGATGACTGTGGATATCGGTCGTCACTTCATCCCCTGTAAACGTTGTCGGCGAGAAGGAAATGTTGAAAGAGGAAACAGAGGACGCTCAAGATAAGGGGAGTGCACATCTATAAACCAACTCGATAAATTACAGATCAATATTCAAAGTACGTTCAACGGCTTATAAGATGACAAGTGTATTGATCAAAATTATGGGAATATAGTTTGACTCTGTACAAACTTCGGCATCGTTTATTGGCCTCCTTCAGTTGTATAGCGACTATGGCTCATCTCGAACACTTTTTCATATGGCTGCGGAGGGGGGGGGGCCAAACGAGTGTTTTTTTTTAAATTAAATCAATATATATCATTCTCAAAGTCGACAAGTTCAAAAGTTCAAACACACAACAAACAAGTAAAGAGGGAGGATCCCATGGCGCAGCATGGTGTGAATGGAAAATGGTGTACACAAATCCTCACTATTTTCATTCACAAAATAGCATAGCATACGGCGCTATTTTGTGAATGAAAGTGGGGTATATAATTCTCTTCTTCTCAATTTGTCATAATATTAAACGTATTTCCAGATTCTTGAAACTAGAACGACAATATACAGATAGAGTCTACTCTCAGGTTTGACTTTAGAAGTACTTTAATTAATATCACAAATTACGTTAAAATAATAATTTCACTGGCTTCCTGTTCATAACCTTCTACCTTCCCCCTTTTAATCTCACTTCCATTTTACTTTACAAACGATTTTAATAATTTCCGGAGATTTCCAGGACTTTTTCGTAGGCCTATATTTAATAAAATTTAAGGAGATTCCCAGGAGCTCCTGGTAAATCAAGAGGCCCCGGGAAATCTCTTAGTTATATGTTATAAAATGGTTTAATTTAATAATTTATACATCTAAAAATTAGCATGGGTCCAAAGAAAGTGCGGGACCCACTGCGGTCGCATATGTTGCAGTGCCTAAGGCCTGCCCTGCAAAATAGCGGCGTATGCTATGCCGCCGGTCGACTAGTTTAAAATATTACGCAAAATGCAGGGGCCCCCAAAGAGGTAAAGCCCCCCATCCAGGGCCACCAAATGATGGAAAGTTTCTAGCTACGCCGCTGATTGCAGGTTAGGGTGGCTTTCGCTTTGATGTTAGAGGAGCTGGTCATTTTCCGTGTGGCACGCTCCAAGAGCTGAGGCCCATGTCTTCTCGGTGTCTATAGCTTTCGTGGTCACCGTCTCTCTCCAACTAGTACGATCTAAGCTATCTCTCTCCAATGGTCAGTATAGAGTTATCGATGTTCCCTTATCTAAAGCTATCTCTCTCCAATGGTCAGTAGAGAGTTATCGATGTTCACTTATCTAAAGCTATCTCTCTCCAATGGTCAGTATAGAGTTATCGATGTTCACTTATCTAAAGCTATCTCTCTCCAATGGTCAGTAGAGAGTTATCGATGTTCACTTATCTAAAGCTATCTCTCTCCAATGGTCAGTAGAGAGTTATCGATGTTCACTTATTTTAAGTCCCGTTTTATCACATCCACGTAACGGAAGAGGGGGCAACCAGTTTTTCTTGAGCCAGACGCAAGCTGATTTTCGGGATGCGGTTGTCCTCCATCCGGCGAACATGTCCGATACAGCGCAAGTGGCGTTGTCTGAGAAATGTAAAGATACATTACTACTATTCCAAAAAAGATATACCTTATTACCTGTTACATATCCCTTAGTCTGTGGACCGTTGGGGCACCAAGTAAGACCTGTAGACCGTCTTTTTCCATTCCTCTATGTCCTTTGCCCTGTTTAGAATCTCTTTCAGTGGCAGGCCCGTCCATTCTTTTATGTTGTCCTCCCACTGCTTTCTCTGTCTGTCTCTTCTTTTTCCTGGTACTGTTCCTTGTAGGAAGGTCTTTGCGAGCCCCGAAGATCTTGTAATATGGCCATAGATAGGTGCAAATAAAAAAACTTACGTTAGATACAATGTCTTCAGCCATGTTCATTCACCGATGGCTGTTATAATTAATACTCAACGGCTATCAATTACAATAACTTCATAACAGAGTTATGTTGTTACATATGTTGTTGTTGTTTTTAAACTACTTCTTCACTTTAACGTAGGGAACTATCTTCATGCTTCCCCCATCTCTTTTCAGAAGTTGCGATCTATAGGCAGATAAAGGGCATCTGTTTCTTTTCTATAGGCAGATAAAGGGCATCTATTTCTTTTCTATAGGCAGATAAAGGGCATCTGTTTCTACGGCTGACTGGTAACAGCACAACGACCAACCACCTTTTATTTCTCTAGATAGTGTCTAGTACCCAGGGCCGGCCTTAGGCCACTGCCGCCTATACGGCCGCAGTGGGCACCGCAGTTTCATAGGCCCCTCGCGAATTCTAGGTGTAAATTATTAAATTAAACCATTTTAACTTTGGTCTATTATTAAAGGGTTCCTGAAATTCGCAAAATATACGAAAAAGTCATTAAAATCTCATGAAATGATTAAAATCTTCCGAAAACTAATGCAAATCTAAAAAATAGACAAAATTGTCATTTCGAGTTGTCATTCAATATGGACAACGCCAATCATACTCGGGATAAAAAAAAAACGTCAATCAGTTTTTTTTTTTAAATGTAATAATAACCAGAATTGTAACAAAAACAAGAAGTTCAAATACATAATTTAACTAAATGTTCTCTGGCACTGACTTGTAGATCTAAATTTATCTCGACCTCTTTATTAAAAAGAAGCGATTTTTACTAGTGGAGGGTAAAGCTAAAAGGCAGATCTGAATGTTTATCGGCTTATTGTAGGAAAACTCCCATCTACTGTAGATGGCTGGTAAAGCTAATTTGACAGTGATTTTGTACTTAGTAAAGAATGAATATAATGGTAAGACAAATTTATTTTGTAATGCTAAATCTTAATTTTCACTTGTTATCCTTATCGCAACTCCGAATGGGCCCCGCGCAATCCGTTTCGCATAGGCCCCCGCAATCTATAGAACCAGCCATGCTAGTACCCACGAGAGTTACGTGGACTCAGGGGCGTCCTAACAATATCCCGAATTTTAACATCTGAGTTTGTATCTGTCATTAAAGTTACATTTTTGTAATCACACATAAGGAACAGAATACGTTGTCCCACGAATTACACAAACTAAAAATAGCTGTCTTTTTTTGGTGTGCTTAAAGGTAGTCTACGTAACATAGGCGACCCACGGAAACGCTTCAAAGACCAGCTTGGCTGAGAGCACCTGGCTGCATGCGACGTCGGAACGAGACTGCTGGAGGTCACTCACGAAGGCCGCGGGAAACACATTTGAGACCAAAAGAAAATCTGCTGCCAAGGACAAACGCAGACGACGAAAAGAAAATCTAAATCGACCACATGCGGACAATGGTTATGCTTGCCCCGGATGTGGCAAAATATGTAGGTCACAGCTGGGGCTGCGCAGCCACGGATAATCCTCACTAATCTTTGGACTCGAAGACAAGCCTTATTATTATTATTTTGAATCACTGTGTTAGTAGAAGACACTGTTCCTTTTATATTACATACTACATAGACTCTGTTGTTGTTGTTTTTTTTGTTACAGCCGACATCGTCTGTAAGTGCTAATGAAAGAATTTGCAGATTATGACATAGCACACTGTGTTGAACTTCTATTCTCAATCACAATCTTCTATCAGCAGGAAGTAGAATACCACTTGACCATCTTTTCCTTATCCATTGTCACAAGTTTGTTAGTGCTGCTACACGAATCATCGTGACCTCAACCATTTCCGACAAAATCCGTACATGAGTCTCGTATATTTATTATGACACTGTCATGACATAAGACTAATAATTTATATTATAAGTGTCATGGGTTCTGTTTCTCATACTGTGTTATAATGAAATAATGCAAAGATGTATCCAGTTAATACTTTCCCTGTACCTAGAACAACTAAGCACCTTTCATGATTGAAACCAAAGTTGAGTTTACCAAAAGCGATTATTTATTCGCAAATCAAGTCTGCATATGTTGTATTTATACATAAATCAAATTATTAATTTTTATTCCTTTTTTTTTTTTTGCATTTATTTCTTCTTGGCGCGAAACTTGATTTTTTAGACATTGTATAATGCTTTTTTTTGGTCACATGAAGCCGACATGGACTAAATACTTGTTTTTGTGTGTCAAACTTGGTTTTAACAAAATGAAATGCAGGTGTGTCTTTATTATTGTGTGTGTTGAAGATGGAGGTAAGAAAGGAATCAAAGATTTATTGTGTGGGAGAGCGTTAGGACGCCACTGTGATAACAAATACAAGGGGGTCTTAGCGAGAGCAATATGGGGTCGTTCGTAAAATACGTCACGCTCTAGGGGGGGAGGGGGGGTTTGAGAAAGTGTGACGCTTTGTGACAAGGGGGGAGGGGGGGTCAGAAAAAGTGTGACGTCACAAAAAAACATGAAATAAAAATGTAAATGTCACCCCAAGCAGCGCATGCCGAGAGCTCCTCGTTAAAAAAAAATCATTCTTCACGACCTTGCTGAAAATCAAGTCTTGGCGTTGATAGAAGAAGTACCAGGACATGAGACTGTGGAGTGGATTGACAAGGAGCTAATGGCTAATGAGGATCTAACTATGCCACAAGAACAACCAATCAATAACGAGCAAATTCCCATTATTACTATTGAGGAGCATTTGGAAGCAGTTTGGGAAGATATTGTTGAAAAGTAGTGGCAATAAAACTATTTTCTGAATTACTAAAATTTATTTTGGTTGTATTTTTTTGTGACGTTACGCACGGGGGGGAGGGGGGGTCTGAGAATTTGTGACGCTTTGTGACGAGGGGGGGAGGGGGGGTCCAAAAAGGCCATTTTTAGCGTGACGTATTTTACGAACGACCCCTATAATAGAGCTTGGGAGATGATTCCGAGTGTCTTGTCCAACCGAAACAAATCGTCAGTCCATTATTGTATGTAAAATCATTGTTTTAAATGTGGTGACGGGGAATGTTTGAAATGTGAAACTAGAATTCTCAGACCAGAAGTGTTCCATTTCTTTCCGTCTACTTGTTCTTCTATTTTACCTCCTTTTTTTAAATACCCATTCCACATTCACACCACGCGGACGCTGTGGTCAAAGAAATATTCAAGGAGGCTTAGACCAGTACGTAGTAATATCATTTCTTTCCTAAAGTGACTATTAGATTAAGAAAGCCACTCCGCCAATCTTACACCCGACCCAAAAATAAATCAAACAGAAAATTTCTTGACTTCATTTTCCCTGTTTACGTCATCGTGTCATTATCCAAATAAATGCTACACTTCATTGCATCATCCAAAGAAATGCTTCACTTCATTGCATCATCCAAAGAAATGCTTCACTTCATTGCATCATCCAAAGAAATGCTTCACTTTATTCCATCATCCAAAGAAATGCTTCACTTTATTGCATCATCCAAAGAAATGCTTCACTTCATTGCATTATCCAAAGAAATGCTTCACTTCATTGCATCATGCCAATAAATGCTTCACTCCATTTCATCATCCAAAGAAATACGTCACTTCATTGCATCATCCAAAGAAATGATTCCCTTCATTGCATCATCCAAAGAAATGCTTCACTTCATTGCATCCTCCAAAGAAATGCTTCACTTCATTGCATCATCCAAAGAAATATTTCAGTTCATTGCATTATCCAAAAGAAATACTTCAGTTCATTGCATCATCCAAAGAAATACTTCAGTTCATTGCATCATCCAAAGAAATACTTCACTTCATTGCATCCTCCAAAGAAATACTTCACTTCATTGCATCCTCCAAAGAAATACTTCACTTAACACAAAAGTAACTTAGAATAAAGGGAGGTGCAATGGCTGAGTGGTAAAGCGTCTTGCTTCTAAACCAATGTCCCTGGTTCGAATCCTGGTGTAGTCCCAGCTCTAATGAGTATCTTACTGGGGGAAAAGTAAAGCCGTTTGGTCGTTATGCTGGCCCCATGGCCGTAGAATCAGATGCCCTTTACATCGATCTGCCCTATCTGAAAACTCAAACATCATGTCACAGAATTGTATTTCACTCGAAATCACGACAACATTCTTTTCGTTGCTGCACGCAATCTTATCCCATCATAATATCCGACTCTGTCAGTAACATATGAAATAAGAATGTTTGCATACTGCAAAGTACTTTGCAATTATGGAAAACCTGTCTTTCTAAATGTTCCTATTTTATGACTAATGTTAGATAGCTAGTTTAGTCTTTTGGGAATTGCGCACTTTTAGGTACCGACAGTGAACGCACATTTTATGATGACACAGACTGTAGGGTTAAAGGTCAAGTTTGACGTTTAGGAAATCAGTTACTGCTAGACTCTCGAGGGGAATAGATCATTGTCGACTGACTAGACTTTGGCCCATTCTGTAAATAAAGTTATTATTTAAAGTTCATCTTGAAGTCAATGTGGTTAATTAAGTCTTCGTTCCTGTTAATATCTGTTCGTGTGATGGTAGCTGTGAAGCTCGCATTCAAAATTCATACTTCACGATACGCACGCATCTAGTTAATCAACTTAGAAATACATCAGATTCAACTGATCCAACCTTACAACAGCCATTACACTAATTAAAACACAATTGTAAGCAAATATTATTAAATTAAAACATAAAATCCAACTAGCTTCTTCTATTAGTAGGATTAGATGAACTTAGCCCTTGCGTAGCGTAAATCGTCAAAAAAACAGTAGAATTTTTAAATGAAAGATACCGACAGAAAGACAATGCTACAGGATGACAGTTCTGAAAGATTAGGTTAAAGTAGTAAGTGATTCTTTTTTCTCTTCATGCCAAAAAGATGACTTGTATACTTTAAAGAAACTACCATCAAACTAGTCGTATTCAATTAGCACAGCATGAACGTGAGACAGGTCTAGGTGGATAATCATTGAATATTATATAAGGCGCTGTTTCCATAAATGTTGAGTTGTGTTGTTAAGTTATGTTGTAACGTTATGTTTTTGAGTTATGTTGTTAAGTTATGTTGTTAACTTATGTTGTTAAGTCATGTTTTTGAGTTATGTTGTTGAGTTATGTTGTTAAGCTATGTTGTTATGTTAAGTTATATTGTTGAGTTAGCTTGTTGAATTATGTTATTGAGCTATGTTGTTGAGTTATGTTGTGTAATGTTTTTGAGTTATGTTGTGTAATGTTTAGATACGTTGTACTAGTCTATTTCGGCGCACCATGTTCGCCCCTACCCAGGATAATCGATCCCTTGAAGGAATTGATAATGAAGCCAAAGAAAATCGGTTTCACTTGATTTTTTTCGTGCGGCCCGTGACACAAAATAGGAAATTAATACGGCCCCCAAGCCAAAAAAAAAAGGTCGTGAATCCACTGATGAACACCTAGATTATCATAGGGCTATGGGTCACAAGTCAACAGTTTTATAAGCAACGATTTACAGCCAACTCGTTGCCAAGCCTATCTTGAAAGTAATCATGAGAGATGTCTTTCATCCACAATTACAACTTGCCCATCTCAAGCGTTCATTATCACGACCTTACTCGACACTCCCGACACCCCGCCAACACCCCAAATATCCGCCCTCGGCCCTGCCAGAGCCATAATTTCAATCTGACTACTTATCCTCCCCTCCCAGCAAAAGATGCTCATAAACCCTGAGGGTCCTGATCCTCTCCCCACACCTCAAAAAAAAAAAATCCGCCGTCTGCGACGATGTACTCTCAAAGCAGTTCTCTGGAATAATTGCTTGACTACAAGTGAGTTGACCTCAAGAGGAGGGAACCGGTTCCCAGGGAACTCTCATGTCACACCACAGAGGCAACAAGGAAGAACTTATTGTTTCTCAGTAGGGGCAAACTGTAAGACCAGCGTGGGGTTGAAGATATTACAGATTGAAACAAAAAATGATTTGGTAATTGGCCAGCCCTTAGCCAACCAAATTGTCGGCCGAAATTTGTGTGAACAATTTTTTTGCAAACGACAAGAAATTAATGCTATTTTGCAGACGACAAGAAGTAAATGATATCTTGCAGACGACCAGAAATAAATGCTATTTTACAGACGACAAGAAATAAATATCTTGCAGACGACAAGAAATAAATGGTATTTTACAGACGACAAGAAATAAATGTTATTTTACAAACGACAAGAAGTAAATAATATCTTGCAGACGACCGACAAGAAGTAAATAATATTTTACAGACGACAAGATATAAATATCTTGCAGACGACAAGAAGTAAATAATATTATACAGACGACAAGATATAAATATCTTGCAGACGACAAGATTTAAATGATCTTGCAGAGGACAAGAATTAAATGGTATTTAACAGACCGCAAGAAAAAAATGCTATTTAGCAGACTAGGAATAAATGTTATTTAGCAGACAAGAAATGCTATTTTGTAGACGACAAGAAATGGCAATCTCTAATACAAATAAAACATAAAACTAATAAAATTCTATTTTTCTGTTTTCCATTGCCATCTTTTTTTTTTTCTTTTTTTTTCTACGGCTAAATATATTTGCGGTAATTCTGTTTCTTGTGTCGTCTGCGCTAAGTAGCCTAGATATCCCGTCAGGCTTCGGGGTAGGTTTAGGAGACACAAACTTCAGAAGTAAAAGATCTAAAGCTTTGAATCAGTGATCTAATCAGACAACGCTCCATTTTTATTTGAGAGACCAAAAGAAAAACAAAACATCTGTGAAGAGGTTCCCATGCCGATATCAGTCTTTGGACATGAATATCTGAATTGGGAAATGGAAAGTGCTGGCCTATCTTCTACAGTCGTACTAAGAGTCCTATAATTGTTTTCATTATTACTTCTGGAAAAAATACCAAGAAACATGGGGGGAAAAAAAGCAAGAAAAACATAAATTAGCTGCAAATCTCAAGTGCGCTCACGAGGTTCCTTCGCGAGGTTTCCATGGGAAAGAAAAGCGCCAACTACTGGTGGTACCGTGAGAAAAAAAAAAGATGGATAACTCTACTCCAGAAGCATCCAAGTCCCTTGAAGAGTTTATGTCCCCTAATCCATTCCGGAAGTAGAAAGGTGCTTTTTTTTTCCGCGGCAGATGAACTTACTGCCTCGCAGACGACCCAAGTAACCGTTTGATTTCGAGGAATAGTTAATGACTCTGATTGCGGTGTCCAGATGTAGCAGGGCTACGAAGGGAAAAAAAAAAGCTGAGAATTTTATCATGGAACTGTGAATAAAATATGCCTTTCCTATTTAGGAAAAAAAAAAGAAACATCTGTATTATTTGGCTCAAGCATTAGTTAAAAAATCAACATGTCAAGCAGCTCAAATGAATCAATGTCCAGATATACAATTGAGTTCACACTAATCACACTATGTGCCGAATGAATAAAATAAGTAAAATTATATTTTTTAAAAATCCGACCTTTAAATGAACCTAGCAATAATGTACTCGCTATTTCCCTTATTTGATATCAAGCAAAATAATTAATTACCAATAATTAATGGACTAATTTTGGGGTTTTGTTAATTGTATCTTGTTTTGTTAGCTACAATAAATACTTGTTTAAGGTATCAGCTTGCTTGGTGATTGCGTGAGGGAGAACAATTATTTAAGGGGACTAAACCCAACAAATTTGGCCGTCTCTGTGGATACTGAATTTTTTTCCCTTGTTGGTATCAAACAAAATAATTAATTACCAGCTAATAATTGCCTAATTGCTTACTTTTTTTGTATTGATTCATGTCTTGTCTATGCTAATGAATAATTGTGCCAAGTTTTAATTTGATCCGAAAATGGATGTGTACACACCTTTTACCAGACAGACAAACAGACAGACAGAGTGAGTCGATATAAGCTTTTTATTAAAGGGAAATTTACTATATGAATTTCGGCTACGCCTTATTTATTCAGCACTTCTCCAAAGCACATAATTTGAGCAGAGGGTTCAGAGTAAATATAGAAAATCACAATGTCCGCCTTCAGTCGTAAAATGACCACGGTCCAGGTCATATAGCATTTCCGTTTGTAAGCCCTTACTTTGGAGAAGCATATTTGTCCAAATAGAGCCGACTGGGTGTTCAGAGAAATAAGTGTGTTGTTTTTTTTTTTTACAAAGCTTATATCAGCGTACACAGTCTGTCTGGTAAATATTTTGTACACATTATTACTACCACAACTAATCTCGGATCAAGTTGAAATGTTCCACAATAATTTGTTTTACTTGACGAAATAAGAATCGATAAACAAAATAATCAATTATATAATTAGCTATTGGTAATTAATTATTCTGTTGGGGAATCTCGAACATGGGAAAGACATTGGTAGTATAAGCTGAATTATTAGTAAGTCTGAAACAAAATATTTACAATCTATTTTCATAAGCACCTCACTAGCAGAGTGGTTAGTATGTCGGCTTTGGGAGGCTTGAGCCCTGATTTGAAATTCAGGTTGGTCCACCTTTTTTATAAATATTTTTAAAAATCGATTACCTAAAATTCACCCAGGATATTCCTTTCTTTCCACTTCGCCCCCCTACCAGATAATTGATATTATCATAGCGTATTGAGAAAGCTAAAAGCATGAAATAGCGCTAAACAAAAAACATGGGTAAAATATTTGTAATCGCACAGATTTATTGTTCTTGGTCTATATCTATTACAAATTTAATTACATGACTAATTCAAACCAATTTATAAGATTACACTTCTTATAAGTCTTGTTTCTTTTTAAAACAACCTATAGGAAAAAAAAAAAAACATACACAATGATAACTGCTTAATTGGAAAGCACTGTGAGGTTCCTCTCAGATATGAGACTATTCGTCTGAATTCTCCAATACTGAAATGGGAACGCAGTAGAAAAAGAACAAATGTACATATGTCCACCGCTTCTATATCCCCTTTCCATTTTATCCGAATAAACAATTAACGCCATGACCAGGTTTATGTAAAATAATGCATTGAGTATTGTTTTACTGACTCTTCAATTGTTAGTACGCACATTAAAGGGCAGGTGTATTGGTCGAAGTAGCAATATCTGGGATGATAGTCCACACGTAGTCAGTTCCTGCCTTAAAGATGCCATTATTGTAATGTAAAAAAGTTGTCTATCAATCAAAATGCACCGAATAAACCCAAACAACACAATACACAGTACGTTAAATACGACCACATGACAGATGGAAATAATTTTAATAAGTATATTCTTTTCAGCGCAAGTGC
>JADKLZ010069751.1:0-24348 GCA_021533235.1 Biomphalaria straminea | reverse complement strand
GACTTCAGTGAGCATTATCTTTAAAAAAAAATACAAAAAAAAAAAAACACCACCACCAGAATATGTAAGAGTCAGCAAAACATTATAATATAAATATGAATAAAAAGAAAAAAACCTGAAAGAATTTGTTGACTTCTAGGTGGCTCCAAATAACACCACTGGGTTTAGGCCGAGTGCAATTAGTCTCGATGATTTCAGTTGGCGTTAAAATGAAATCTACAGTCATATCATGCTCATCAACCTATAAAACAAAATTACTTTGTTAGACAAAACTTATCATAAATAGTCTTAAATCTAGCCAGTTTACTAATAGGTGCATCAGAAAAGCATGAATCCACATAAAATTCAGAATTACGTCCCGATATTTCATCAGTGCACAAAAAAAAAAAGTAAGAGTTTCATAAGAAGCTAGAGAAGAGCTGAAATAATTAAAGAAGACTAAAGAATTTGTTCACAACAAAAATTATTTTTTAGCTGTTTAATTCTATACACTTAATGCTATTCCATTAAATTAGTTCTGCATAACTAAGTATTATTTTTACTTGCAATCATTCTCAAGATATTTAGGAATCATGTGCTAATAGCTTCGTCCATATTGGGCATTTATCCTTAAAAGTAAATATTGGTTTTCTTTGTACAAATAGTTTTTGTTCTGCTGTTGGTACTATAAGAATTTAGATTTCCGCTATAATATGTCATAATATCTTAAAATAGTTGACTTTTCAATTTTTTTTATAACTAGTTCATTTATTAATTATTAAAATGTAATAATCAGAATCATTGAACATAGTATTCCTGTCAGGTCTCACAAAGTATTTAGTATTAAAATGTTGAACCCTCTGTAGAAGAGGGATTTTAAAACAAGTTACAACACAAACACTGACCAGCTCTTCAGGGATATCCACCACCTGGGAGTCATGAACTGAAGTCACAACTACAGTATTAGCATCAATAGCTCCCATTGTCCTCATCATTGCATATTCCAAGTCTGCAAAACCTTTCCCTTTACCAATACGGTAACCTTGAGGAAAAAAAAAAAGAAACATTTAAATAAAGCTTATAACTTTAAATTTAAAAAAAAGTTAATTTCATCTATCATATTTACCTTTCCTAGACACAGCCACACTCCCTACAACAACAAGATCAATCTTGATCTTCTCATCAAGTCCAACTTCTTTACTATTTTCTTTCACACCCTACAAAGTAGTTAATTATGCTCAAACATTTGTTTTATTTAAATAAATATACATATACATGTAATAATTTTTTGAGCTATCACTACCTTTAAAATATTACCTGAGATGTGCAACAATGTCTCAGCTTTTCTTTATCAGTAGTGCCTTCAGGAGGGACCACACGATTCAGAAGACCAGTCTTAAGTTGTGGAGTAGGTACCAGTAAATTCCTCTGTGTCTAATTAAAACAGTGGCATTAATTATGCATGTATAAATATATCTAACGTTACAAGGAAAGAGAGGTAAACATACTGTAGATGAGTGTGCATCAGAAAATGAATCATCAGGATTACAGAATTACGTCCCATACATTTCATCCTTTGCACTGATATTAGCTTTAAAAAATATCTTCAGAGATGGGCTAAAAACCATACTCACAGAATCTACAGAATAAAAAATTATGTTTACACATTTTAAAATATATATATATAAATAAAATACCTGATTTAGAAGAACTAGTTCTTTTCCAGCCTGAAAAAAGGTGTTAAAAACAAATGTTAAAAAAAAATTTAAAAAAAAAAGTTAATTATAAATTATATAGAGTATGATTTTTAGCTAATTTAATAACATATTTTACCTCAAGTACTAAAAACCTGGCTTGCTCCTGGGGCTTGTCAGGATTGACTTTAACAGTTTTAGCCTTTTTGAAAGCTTCTAGTGTTGCCAGTTTATCATTAGCAGCAGCTGCTCCCTATCGATAAATATATTGTAAATCAGCTGTCTTTATATATATATATATAAGGTATAAAGCTCTGCTTCATCAGTATGTATAAAATATATATATAAATATTGCTGTGTCCTAAACGATTGTCTTACCTCAAAATTAGGAATACGATAATGGCAAGGTCTTGGCACATTTACCAAGTTGTTATCTTCCAAATAGTCCCAAATTTTTCTTCGAATGGCCCATTTTCCAGTTTCTATTGATAGAGACAAAAAAAAAGTGTCAAAAAGTTTTGTTTTCTGTCAAAATATTATCCCATCAAACCTCCAAACAAAACCATTTCTGGCACTGTACTAACCATCTTCAGGATGAATTTCTCTTCGATAAGGGCGCCTTCGCTGTCTGTTGCTCCTGTCCTTGTCAGGAGATTCATCAGCAGTTGGTTTCACATTTTCGATTTTTGCCTCATCATCTGGGCCCTGAGCTGCAATGGCGTTATTATTCTCCATGCTCTCAAGAATGGTGCTTTACTTAGCCTCAGTTAGTGTCTCCACCAGTTGGAGAGATTTCTGGGCACTTTTTATCTAAAAAAAAAAAAAGTTTTTCCCATTATTTTGTTGAGAACGCTGAGGAATCACTTAAATTTGAATGACTTCATTATCTCTAGTCTTTTATAGACTCTAGAAATCTCAACTAGTCATTCTTATGCACAAATGGATTTAAAACCTCAGGAGTACTTTTATTAACGATTTTGAGAGGTATATTAATCAGGTTTGTTGTACCTTTTTTCAAAATGGCGACCACACTGCCCAAATAGAACATTACCTAGTAAATTTATTACATATAGAGAAATTTAGATCTATCAACTATTATCTTCTAATTCTAGTATTGCAATTAGACTTAATTAGATTAGATCAATTAGATCTAAAATCTTTTATTTCTAGTCCTCAATCTCATAAATCTGAATTCTAGATCTACAAGGTAATTTAGACTTTTAGAAGTATTTTAGTAATTGATCTAGATTCTAGTTTTTAATAAGTTTTTTTTTTAAATCCTTTTCTTACAAACAAGTAGTATATTAAATAAGTAAATAACCAGGTCTATAGTTATAATAGATCTAGTAACTAGTAATCTAGTTGAGTTAGCAGTTAGGAGTTTAGTTAGATTTAGATTAGATCTACTAGATAGGGATCCATTGTCAGGAAAGTAAAGGCCAAGGGATTTATGATTTGGATGGAGCATTTGATTTAGCTTATAAATTTTATTAGTATTAGTGCTTACTAGTTATTAGATTCTAAGAATGGATCTAGTAGTATCTAGACTACTAGATCTATGTACTCAAAACCACAAAGATCAAAATCTAGATTCTAGCTAGATCTAGCTCAACCATGCATGGCATGGCCATGACCATATCTTTTCATAAATTTAGACACACTCATCATACTGGGTCCGGGAGGAGATGAAATGTATAATATTAAAAATTATTATAAATAATGTAAAAAAATGGAGATTTTTATTCGGAATTCAGACTAGGTGGAACAAAAAATCACAAATGCAAAACGGCAGAACATGTGAGCTTTATTTTTTGATGATTTTGCAGGACGGTTCCTCATAATGCGGGGCCGTAGGCATGTCTGTATAAGAAATAAGATAATTAACATTGATGTCTTAAACTGGTTGTTTGGAATTAATTTTGGTAAGAAAATCGTAATTTTATACAACCACCCGTTACACCCTATTATGAAATCAAACAACTTGGCTTATTAATCAAATAAATCGGCTCCAAAAACAGAATATTGCTGGACTGAACTCGTTGTTAGCATAGACTTAGCCAACCAAAAAAAATATAGCCTTAGGCTTGGGTTAGAATTAACCCTAGACTTAGACCTACTACTATTAATTTAACTATGCCACTATGCAGAGATAAAAAGTAAAGTCATCCTGGTAACAGGAAAAAAAAACAACCCTGAATGACAAATTAATGAAATTTGAAATTCTTTTTTCTTGCATAAAAAGACATTATTACTTATTTATGTAATTATTAGTCAAATTAAGTGACTATTGGCAAGTATTGGAGTATGGACAGCTTAACAGTAAATGGAAAATGGAAGGAAATTGGGTCAGAATCATTGGAAAATGGACAGGCACATTATAAATCATTATTATTATTACTATTATAGAGTCTAAGAGTGTGCTAGTTTCATATTAAATATGAAAATAATGATGTAATGGACTCAAAAAAACAGTGAGTTGTACTGATTTATGTAATGTCCAGAATAAATAAATTACTCTATAGTCTATTAGATCTAAAGTGACTAAAAGTGCCAAAGTTGCTAGTGACTGGTCGGTAGGAGCACGCCACCCACGTTCCTCTTTTCAACCTTTTTGCCAGGGGGTCTTGGGTCTGTGTTATTAACGCGCATAAGTATCTAATGTGCAACGTTACTAACAGAAAATTTAATCGTAAATGTGAATTAGCATCTACACAATAACCTAAAATTAAAAAATTATACAATTTTTACGATAAATGTTCTAAAAGGCTTACATAAGCGTGGAGAAGTGACTTGACGGTCGCGGCCACGTTAGTAAGTTTATCAGCTTTAAAACAAGGATTAATCGGAACAAGGAATTCGATACAAAACGAAATACGAAAATTGCAACGTATTAAAAAAATGTATGTAGATAATCTAGTATAGAAACGGGAAAAAAAAAGCCCTGATTCCAGATATTGTCAAGATCTTTTTTAAAAACTCAAAAAAAAAATCTTTAATAAATAAGGATATGGTTTACTCTAGATCTAATCTAATTTTTACATTCTTATTTATATTTACTTAGCTCTAGATCTATAATTATAACAGTAGGCTTGAGTAGGTAGGCCTATAGTATATTACTACTAGATCTATCTATAAACTAGACTATAACCGAATGTTACAGCAGAATGATTCGTGCACCTCATTATGATAATGACATTAATGTTTCATTTTTGAAACAAAGATCTAATCTAGATCTAGAACTATTTTAATTTTATTAATCTATTTTTTGTTAAATGTCGTTATCTTGTTACCTGGTTGAATTTTGATAAACTTCCCAGCTGTGACACTTTTTTTTTTTTTAGGTTAGTAGCACACCATTGAGCGCCACAACCAGCCAGTGTCTTAAAAGGTTCTACTGTAAGAGAACAATAAACCTGCTATGTTACAACTATCTAACGAATAACTAGCTATATCAGTTAAATAACATCTATAGTTTCAGATCAAGACACTTCATATTAAAGTATTTACCGTTGGTAAAAAGTACACCTTTCCACTTTTCACAAATCAATCTATATAAGCATGACGTGTCTCGAGTAACTAAGGTGGTTGACGTCATGAAGATGCTTTTTGGTTTTGGATTGGTGCGGACTTTTGCTAAAAATAAGTCTTTTCCTCGCTACATATTTGTATCCAAATTATTTGAGCTATCATTTAACTAGACTTATAACCCGTAACTGGAAACTATCCTCGTATTGTATTAGCCGCTCTGGGGTGCTTCTGGGTCTAAAGGGATCCTGGATGTCCATGCGTCATGGTCCTTCTCTTGACTTTTCTGATGTGAACAGGTACTTGCCCTTCGTGGAGGAGTCTGCCCAGCTCTCCAATAAACCTTACACAAGCCGGACTGGAGGGGGCATTAGAAAACACATCCCTACGGACATTCTGAAAAAGATGGCATCGAACACACTAAAATCTTGCCCATCCGAAGCCATCTACTGCTACACAGATGGTTGTGTACGGACCCATGAGAACCGGGTATAGGGCCTACATATGTTACCCGGAACTCGACCCAGACAGACTATCAGGCGCATGCGGCCTCGAATCGCCACATGCAGCTTCGATGCCGAAATCACGGCGATTACCATAGCAATACGCCAAATAGGGGATAGATAAAAAAAAAAACGTTTCAACTTCTGTTGTAGTGGTTACCGATTTTAGCTTCTGCCTCTAAGCCATGACTGGCTTGGGGGGATAGTCACGTTTGGTGGAAGAGGCATTCTGTGCCACAGATAACATCCGCCGATTTATTGTGATTTATTGCAGTGGGTGCCTTCGCATTGCGGCGTGGGGGGGGGGCAATGAGGAGCGCTGGCCGTACCCACTTTCGAGGCCCCAAGTAGGCCTACGTTTAACCAAGCTACGACATTAAATTATAGCGTTTATAAAGCGCTACTTTCATGCTTATAGCATGCTCAAAGCGCTATGGTCCAATCTCATTTGTGGTCCAGTGGGTAAGGGGGTATCTGGGAGAAGGTTTTTCCGTGCTGCCTTTAGGCGCTCAGCAAACACAACTCAGCTCGAGACGGGTGTAGAACCTAAAGCCCCTTTCGTAGGTAGCCAAGCCAAGCTTAAGCGTACTTGGTCTCTCGACCACGCTTCCCACGTTAATCCGAGAGTGGGTACATGACAAGTGGTTGAAATCCTGGGATGGCTCCAACAAAACCTGTGGAGTCTGGCAGCTTTTACGTCACCCGGACAGGGATGATCCATGGTGGAGGCTCGGAAGGCCGAAACTAACGATAATCGAGCAGTGTAGGACGGTTCCGCAAGGTTGTCATTGCCGGAAGTGGTAATGGATGTAAGCACTCCACTACCTATAAAATGCTTCCTAATGGCATGCGTCTCAAATAGCCTCTGACAACCAGTCCAACTCCCGGCCTTCACGTGTGGCTCAGATATTGAGTCCGGCGGAACTGTTCTTACTAACAGGAGAAGGGGCACAGGCGAGTAACTGGCGCCTTAACCAGTAAGCTTCGGGCAGGAGGGGCTCGTTAGCCATGGCTGGCTACCCACCTAGGAGAAGGAAAACTCTGATTTCAAACCTCTGCTGCCTTGCAGCTATACCCAACCAAGGGAAAGGCTTCGGGAGTCAACCCTGAGGAAAAATCAGGAGCTGGCGACCCAAAGGCAGTTTGCAGCACCCAGTGCTACACTCTGGCAGAACCTGCGACGCTGCTGACCCCAAATTGTATCGGCACTGCCGTTCCTTTGGATACATCAGCTGCGTGGAGAGGGGGGAACTGATGTGTGGGCGACATCGTTCCGACCACAGCTTATGCCCAGGCATTCATCTCATTTCCATGAGATGATCCATAGTCGCTTCGCGACTGACGGTGGCCATAGAGGACGGAGCACTGCCCTGTTGGTGCTTTTTTTGCCCGGTTTCAGCCCAATTTTGATGCCCGATGCCGACACTGCGGAGAGTTGGTGGAAACAGTGGTGCAAATCTAGCAAGAGTGTCGCAGTTCCGAGAGCTGCGGTGAAATGTGTCTGCAGAGTTACTTGACCTGTATGGGAGCTATGAGGCACTATGAGTTTCTCGCCAAGGCTCTATGGAAGGAGTAGCCCTTCCGCCTTCCAGCCTTGCTACCGATTGGATTTCATTTCAGATTTAATCATAAAGAGGAAAGCTTCACATTACATTTGTCACAAACTCAGTTGTCGGAGGGAATATCATAGACTTTCATAGACGGTACTTCCAACGCCTCAGGGGTTCCACTCCTAATTTTTCATCACGTTAGTCCCTTGCAGCGATATTAAAGTCAAAGTAGAGTTGTTTTATTAGGCAAATATATTTACAGATAGGCCCACTTAAAAAAATTACTATATAAGTAGAGCCTATATTGATTTCCTATTGGGTGTCAAATGAAAAGCATTAGAATTTAGAGAAAACCCATAGACATACATGAGAAAACCATTCATGGAGACTTAAAAAAAAATACCGGCTCAATATCGATGGAAAAGAAAGAAAAATTCAATTTTAGCTTTAATTTTTTTTTCATGAGCAAATAGTCCTTCATATAGATCTCTCTAGAATGGGTGCATGTGATGATTTGAGTATTGAGAGCAGCTGTTACATAGGGTTTAGGATTAAACCCAAAATTAATCGTTGACGTACGATATTCTTTTTTTTTCTCTCTTTTGATAGTTCGTTTTTTTTCCTCCTATAAATAAATGATATTCAACTAAAGCATATTGGTTCACTCATTCTTATATATGTCCCTCCTCCCTAAAGCATATAGGTTTACTCATTCTTGAATATCCATCGACTCCCCCCCTTTCTTTTTTTTTTTTACTTCAGCAAATGCAAGCCAAACCTTTTTTTTTTTTTGGTTGGATATTTTGGGGAGGAGATGGGCTTGAAGGAAGAGTAAGTGTTGTTGCCGGTCGTTGACTTGTAGCACCAAACTGCTGGTAGACAACTAAACCGCTGTAGGTGTATTACATCTTTACTAATATAACTTGAAATAACTTGAGTAACCTCTTTGTGAACAATACTAAATAAAACTGTTATATATATTATAGGCCTAATATAGACAAAATCAAGTTGATATGAGATAAAATAAATGTAGGGCCTACTAGACGTAATAATGTTTTTTTTTACAAAATCTAACTCACTACAACTGTTCTGTTGTCACAGATTAATAAACTACTGTAGACTTTACAATTTAACAATAAATAATATAACGAGACTTGTCTTCATTAAGGTAGACATGGAGAACTCTTATATTTCCGTTCATTCTTTTGCGTTCACTTAAAAACATAGACAACAAACAATGACGTAATATCATATATTAGCACATCCTTCCTTTTAAAGTTCTAGGGTCTACTGATATCTAGAAGGAATCTTAACAACTCGGCCACTTCTGGTTGTTTTGACTGGCACGACAAGTTCTCTAGACGTTGGTCTATAACTGTCTGTTTCGGTTGTTCTAACAGTTTGTTGTTCATTGTCAGTATCATAGTACCCAGAGATGTCTTCATCAAAACTCTTGTTTAAAAACCGTTGGTTTCTTCTGTAGGTTTTTCCATCATTTGTCTTTATGATATAAGATCTGGGTGATGGATGTTTCTTAATGACGACAGCTTTCTGCCATGTTTGTCCTAGACGCACTCTCACCTTCTCTCCGACAGAATAATCTTTAGGTAGTCTTGCTTTTGCATCGTATTTTACTTTGCTTTTCATCTGTCGTTCGTTGAGTAATCTCTCTGCATTTTCAGCTATCGATGGTTCAAATAGTTTGGGATCAGTTGGAATTATGTCCCTGAGTCTTCTACTCATCAGCAGTTGTGATGGTGAATACGGCAGTCCACTTATTGGAGTATTTCTATACTCGAGCATAGCGAGATATGGATCTTTCCCACTTTTGTATGCTTTGTTGAATATCTGCTTTACGATACCAACATACACCTCACTTTGACCATTTGATTGAGGGTACCTGGGACTTTATGTAGTTATCTTGAAATTCCATTCAGAAGCAAACTCTCTATATTGATAACTGTTGAATGGCATATTGTCGCTCACTATTTCCTCTGGTATGCCATGTCTAGCAAAAATACCTTTCATTGCCCTGATAGCACATTCTGCTGTTTTGTTCTCCAGTCGTTTTATTTCAGGGTATTTTGAGAAATAGTCCACAACTAGCAAATAATCATTGTTTCGCCATTCAAACAAATCTGTCGCAACCTTTTTCCATGGTCTGTCTGGTACAGCATGAGGTAGCAATTTTTCCTTTACATTGTTTCTTTTGAACAGTTTAACATCAGCTTCAGTTTTGAGACGAATTTCTTTTATCTTCTGATTACTTCCGGGAAACTTTCCTGTTGCGCCATAATTTTTCTTAATCATGTCCTCATCTGGTCTCGATTTCTCTTGAGCACGTAATGGTTTATCATCTTCATGCAATTGAGAACCTGACTTTGGTCTGCAAGTTGTTGTTAGTTGATTTCTCGGCATCAACTCTCGTGGTACTTCATTTTGTCGTTTGACATCATGTATTTCGACGATTTTCTTTGCTTCGATTAGTCTTAAAGCAATAGATGTCTTCATACCTAAAACTGGGTTTATTTCTTTCTTGATCACATACAGATCATCTTTGACTTCCACATCGTCAACTTTAAATGTGACCGATGTAACTCCCATCAGTTCTAGTGCTTCATCCCCTAATGCTCGTAGGGTAGTATTTGACTGTTTTAACTGACTTTCAGTTTCTAAAGTGTTCCACGTTGACTCTGATACCACATTAGCTTGTGCTCCTGTGTCAATCTTCATTTTGACTATCTTTCCCATAATATTGACATCAACCATCCAAACTTTGACATTGTTGTCAGTACCAATTGCCTCAAACCATAACTCATTTATTTGGCTTGCTTGACTTTCATCTTCCAGTAAATCAACAGCCTTTGAATATTTCGAACGACATTTTGCAGCGAAATGATTTTTCTTTTTACATTTTCGGCATGTCTGTCCGAATGCTGGACAATTGTGTTTTCCATGTGATCTACCACAAGATCTGCAATCTTTAATGGTACTTGTTCCATGGTTCCTTGCCATACTCTCGTGTGAGTTTTTAACTGGCATTCTGTCTTCTGTCCTCTTTACTTTACTAGCAGCATCTATTTGTAGTCCTTTCATATCCATCATTTGGTTCTGTGTATGCTCGTCAGCACGAATGATGGTTGCTGCTTTCTCTAAAGTTAAGTCTACGTCTCTCAGAAGTCTCTCTCTCACTCGATCCGACTGTATGCCACATACCAATCGATCTCTTATGAGTTCCTCACGAAGGTTGTCAAACTTACATTCTTTGGCCAAATTCTTCAAATCAGTGTAATACTGTTCAAAAGTTACCACAACCTTTCAGTCTCACGTTCTGGCGTCGTCTTTTCTAAGACCGCTGATGACAATGCCACCTATCTTGCACCACTCAGAACCAATCGCTAACTTAAACTTTAGCCCCGCAGTAGGGCCTACTAGTCCCTATTGTAGGCTACACTAAACATTACATTGTATTTGTGACTCTATTTAACAGATAGATCTAGTAATTTCGTTCGTATATCAGCTACTAGCTTTTGTTTGCGGTTCTTTTTTTTTAAATCCCCATTGACAAACTGTATAAACCTAACCCAATAGCACATGTAGGCCTACATCAAAAACTTTCAACTCTCTTTGTTTATTCCAGAGGACAAGTTCAAAGCTAATAAGGCATTTTCTTAAAGGCGAAGAGACGAGTGCAGTAAGCCTAGCTATTATTGTACATGAACACAGGCCAATTTGCGATCTGCATATTTTGCCAAATTTGATACAGACAAACACGGATATGCGCTCTAAAATATGCCCGCGCTGGCAAGACTAACTTATACATCTAACAAACCATGCTTAAATATATAAAACCATACGTCATTTCTTTGTATCACTCCGCCTGATAAAGACAAAAAATTGAGGCATTCTAGGGTTTTAACTCTTTCTCTCCTGACTGACGATACCAACGTTGATTCCATCAGAATGTGGTACATAATTACGGAGAGAAAGAGTTAATAAAATTAGTTTAAGAATAATAATAATACAAAAAGAAGTTTAGTAGCCTTAGTAGACCTATAGCTACGCACGTACATATGTTGTGATGTTGTTTGTTTTAAACAATGTTATAGAATAACAGACCTAATGTAGAAGCATACGATAAAATTAGATAGCAAGATAGGCAACATTATAATGTTTTTAAGGTCACACCGGCTTTATCTACATACATTACGATACTGACTTCTTACACAAATCTTACCCCCCCCAACACAAACATAAGATTTACTTACAATAAACAACTGACAACCTTATACCGATTTATTTTTGGTGGGGTAAAATAGAAGGGGTGGGCAAAATATAGGCAGAACGTAGGGATCAATAAAACAGTCTAAGCCTTATAGTTGTGTAATATAAGAAATAAAATACCTTTCAAATTTATAGAGGGAATGTTAAGTAATTTCAGAAGTGTAAAAAAGTATATGTAGACTTATAGACAGCAGTGAGATTATATTAACCTATTTGCCTATAGAAACCTAACGTACAACGTACATGTATATGTCTGTTATCGTAAATCTAAGGCAAGCACTCATCGAATGGAATGGGCAATTACATAATTCTAATTATTAATTAAAAGAAAAAAGCACAGAGAGACCACCATCATACAGGACACATACATGGACACATCGTACAGGACACATACATGGAATCATCATACAGGACACATACATGGACACATCGTACAGGACACATACATGGACACATCATACAGGACACATACACGGACACATCATAAGGACACATACACGGACACATTATACAGGACATATACACGGATACATCATACAGGACACATACACGGACATGTCATACAGGACACACACACGGACATATCATACAGGACACATACACGGACATATCATACAAGACACATACACGGATACATCATACAGGACACATACACGGTCATATCATACAGTACACATACACATCCTACAGGACACATACACGGTCATATCATACAGGACACATACACATCATACAGGACACATACACGGACACCTCGTATATGACACATACACGGACACATCATACAGGACACATACATGGACACATCATACAGGACACATACATGGACATATCATACAGGTCACATACACGGTCATATCATACAGGACACATACACGGACACCTCGTATATGACACATACACGGACACATCATACAGGACACATACATGGACACATCACACAGGACACATACACAGACACATCATACAGGACACATCATACAGGACACATACATGGACACATCATACAGGACACATACACGGACACATCATACATGACACATACATGGACACATCATAAGGACACATACATTCCACTTATTTTTGCATTTTAACACACTCCATTATATCTTGTCTGTATTGCCAGTGTTAATCAGTGCGGCGATGAGTGAGCACCATAAGTTAATAGTGTCGGCTCAGGAGCACTGTTAGATCTATTACATCTATTATATATTAATTTTTTGCATTACCCACTAATAAGAAAGGTAGGCACTATATGGCATTAAGTTATTCCTTTTCTAGTGTAGACATCTTTACATGATTGCCTTTTTTAAAATAAGGATTAGCGTATGGGCCCTAACAAACATTAAAAGATAATGCTTAGAAAGTTTGAAGATAAATACACTAAGTCATGAGAGCGCCGATGTAAAAGATACTTAAGGGACATGAGCCTTAGCTATTGTGATGTCATACTGTATGATCTATGGTTGTTGAAAGACAAGATAAGGGGCTGAGATAAACGTAAATAAATAGGCCTCGCGTTATCACGAGAGACAAGATGAACAACGAAATAGATAGAATGCTTAGTTTCAAGCATAGGGTTTCAAGTCATTTAAACAAAAGTTGAATGTGCACTGCAGATATTCTGGATGTGATGGTAACTCCCCCCCCCCCCACCAGATCTTCTAAAACAATGCAAAACTGCACTAAGCCAACATCTACACGAAGTGATCTGCAAATGTTGGCAAGAAGCAGCTGTGCCACAAGACCAGCAGGATGCTAAGATCGTTATCCTGTACAAGACTGCAACAATTACAGGGGAATTTCCCTCCTAAGTATTGTAAGCCTTTGCTCGAGTGATACTTCTCAGGCTACACAAACTCGCTGATCGGGTCTATTCAGAATCACAGTGCGGCTTTCGCTCAGAGAGATCCACGACCGACATGATTTTCTCCATCCGTCAAATTTAGGAAAAAAGCAGAAAGTAAAGGAAACCTTTGTACATTGTTCATTGACCTAAGGCATCCGATCTAGTCAGCAGAGATGGCCTCCCAACTGATAATAGGCTGTCCATCCGAGCTACTAAATGTAATTGTCTCCTTCCACCAAAATATGATGGGTACCGGTACTGTGCAGTTTAACTGAGCCTGTTCCTAAAGTTTCAGTACTATAAACAGCAGAGTTAAATAAGGATGTGTACTGGCCCCAACCCTCTTTGGAATAATATTTTCACTGCTAATCCACAACGCATTTGACAAATCCACCGAAGGCATCTATCTCCATTCCTGCCTTTATGACAAACTTCTAAATATTGCCAGACTGAGGGAAAAAACTAAAATGAGAACCACCCTCGTAGGAGACATTCGCAGACGATGCAGCGAGAGGAGCTTCAGCCACTAACGTCCCGCTTCTCTCAGTCCTATATAGAGAATGTTCTAACAATTAGCACGAAGAAAACAAAAGTAACGGGACCACCTGCTCCAGCACCACTCTCCATCCTCATAGACGATAACAAGCTTGATCTCTTAAATGAATTCAGCTATCTTGGATCTACAATTCAATACGACCTGTCTCTAGAAGAGGAGATTAAAAAAAACGTACAGGATAGGCTACCTTGACTCAGGCCAAGAGTGTGGGAAAACAAGCTCACTACAGCGACCAAAATAAAGGTCTACAAGGCATGCGTTTCGAGAACGTTACTGTTCTTTGCTAATGAAATAAATAGCGAAAGCAGGGCATTTCTACACTTTAGGACACGCCCTCTTTTTCTGGTAACCTTGTGTTGACCCCGTCTTCTGGCCTCTCAAAACATCACAGCAAGTCTCAAATACAGTCTCTTTAAGTGGGCAAACATTTGCACCAAACATTAACAAAACTTCAATCAGTTTAAGTCTAAAACAAAAGTAAGATATATTTTGTTGACACAGTAAATGTGGTAGCGGAAGCAAGTTGCCACCGAAAGGATAGTTTATGTTGGAATCCCGAAGAAGGCCTGGGGTTTTACTTCAAAATGTTACGACATCTTTTGAATTATTTGCACCAAAAGATATTAGTCTACAGTACGTTGAAGGAGACTTGACTATATGCTGACAAAAAAGTATATAGTCAAGTGTCCTTCACCTTGCTCCAGACTAATATCTTTAACTTTGGAAAAGGATGGGCTTTGCATCATCTATCATAAAGATTGTTGTCTCAAAAGATCATATTCTAATTAATTTATTTGCCTACAATAAAAAAAATGTATTTGCTTACAATAAAAATAGTGCATGTCAATTCAAGCAACGTTTTATAAAAAATCCAGAGTAAAAATAAAGAGAAACAAAACCATTTGTCAAAATAAAGCTGAATTTATTAATTTTAAATAACAATGATCATAATTATACAAACCATAGGTCATGAAGTCCACCCAATCAGATCCCGAAGACAATAACAAAGACACCAACAAATCACAGAAATATATTTCACATATGCACAAAGAGATTAACTAAAAGACCCAAACTAAACAAAGTTAATCTAAAACGAAGCAGCATTCACAAAACATTCTCTGGACAACACACACATATATACACAATGGAAAAAAAAATGGAACCAAACTTATTATTTTTTAAATTTTAAAGTAAAATTTGAACATGTGATAGTAACATCTCTAATTTCTAAACACAGCCAATATTGTCTAGGTATATATCTCTATATTTTCGAGACCTAAATATTCATCTAATAGTCAAATGTACAAACAATCTACATCTAATAAAAAGAAGAACACATTTTTTCTCCATTGTAGTTGAGATTAAAGTCAAGAAGTCATTACCTAAACATAGTGTTACCAGTTCATGTGTCTGGCTTTCTAAAGTAACTCAACATGCTCAACAGAACATAGTGTGAAGCCCTCTTACATTATGGTGGGCAAGACTGCAGAAACCTAATAATTGTTCTTCATTAGGCATCAAGTTCAGCTGTAACAAACACATGTTCTTTTGTCAGTGAACATTTTAATTTTTTTGAAAATGACGCCATATGTATCAAGATGTTATAAATCATGACACTCAAAAGAGTTCAAGAAATGATACTTTGTAATTCACCCATCCTTCATAATCTCAATTAGGAAAATTAAAATGAAGTATTGACATGTAATATTTAAATCTGAAGAAATAGCAGTGGCATGAATCCAATGGATGTTATACCCAACAACAGCTGACTGCTTGGTGATGAAGATTGAAAGAATCAAAGATGTCGTTCTCACCTGATCCATTCATTATATCTTATCTTATATTATACAGATGTTATTTCAAAAAGGGTGATTATGTCTTATACATCATGCATCTAGTCATGCATGTTAACCAATGACTTAAATTCTGCCAGGTCAATGGTTTTCCTTCTGGCTCAGGCAACCCATTTCACCCTCTTATAGCACTAGGGAAGAAGACGCATTAGTACAAATTTGTTCTAGCATATGTAGTATACAATATTGTGAACTAGTATTTATCAATCCTAGATCAAAAATGAAACTTCTACTGATACTAAATAATACTTTTAGTTAGTCTATCTTTATTTGCTATACTTTTGTCTGTGAGTACTGGTTTAAATACAGATTTTGTCTGTTAGTAACTCAACAGCGTAGAATAGTTTGATAACAAGAAGAGGTGAAAGGTCATTGAAATAGAATGTTAGTATTCACACTCTTTACAGCAAACTGGCAAGACTGTCAACTAAGACAATTAACATCAAACATGATTAACAAATAGCTGCATAAAGCCTTGGCAGAAGAAATGGCCGTCATCACCCCATTTGTTTTTTATTGTCATAGGCTGACAATAGTACAAGAACAACAGATAAACAAACAAAAACTTTGGCAAAAGTCTAAATCTTGTAATTGTGTGCTAACATAGACATGTAGCTAACATAGACATAGTTTAGCTAAAGTAGACATAATACATGTAACATACGCACAGCCAATTTACAATCAAGTGTATGCAATCTTTGCTCAATTGACTGAACTGAACAAGTATCTCAAATTGAATCCAAATTCATATAATGTATCAATGCCGACAACTGTAATGCTTTAGAAAATAATGATGAAATAACTTGCTAGCTCTGGATTAAACCAGAGTACCAGTTCAATGGTGTGATGGAGATAAGTTCATCCCTGGATTAAACCAGAATGTTACATGGTCAAATGACAAGCTTCAATAAACACCAGAAATATAGTTCCATCTTTATTGTAACTATTTTGAACATGTATTAGAAATAGTTTTTTTTTTTAAATATTTTTTTATTCATTGAAATGAGAAAAATAAGAATCGGATGGAATGCAAAAAAATGACAAATTATCTGAGTGATCAGACCTACTACAATCTTATTTATAATTCACAAATTCTTTTAAGAGGAATTATACCAAATACTGCATGTAAACATAATAGAAAATCTTTTTTTATTGTAGGTATCAAGTTTTATTTTTATTGTTGAAAGCCCTTTATGAATCAAGGGAACAATGTTATTTTGATTAAAAAAAAAGTCTTTTTATAGATTAGTATTTCCAAATAGTTTAAAACACAATAGTTTGTTTTTGTTTGTTTTATAAATAATATTTGTGTCTTACTAAACATTATTTTTCTTTATACCAAATGAGCAACCATGTCAAACAGATTGAATGATGAATGCTAGACAATATAGTCTTCACAGAACTTCACACACAGATTGAGCACATAAGTATATAACACTTAGTACTTGAGTATACAAGGTCACACAGTATGCGTGAAAGGAACAGGTTACACTCTCGAAAGGAACAGGTTACACTCTCGTCTAGCATAACTTTGATTCTTTACATGTAGTACTAGACAGAATAGAAATTCAACACTATGAGGCTTGTCCAACAAAGAAGGGAATCAGTTTTAGTCTATATAACCATCAAGTTTCCAATGATAATAGATGAAAGAGAAGTAACCAGAACATGTTTTATCTTCTTCATAACTTTTGTGGTCAATGTTACTACAAAACAAAATTTCAGAACATCAAACACATATATATGTGTGTGCTAATTTTGTATTGGTTGCTTAAGATATTTCAAGCTAATTTATGAAAAGGAAATAATAGCTTATTTTACTTTTTTTTTTTCTGGGTTCAATACAAAGACTGCAAAAAAATTGCCTTATTTACTTTTCAAAAATAAAATAATTAAGTATAATGCAATTTTCTTGCTAATCAGTGTGTCAGGCTCCAATTTCTTTCTTGGACCTGTGGGGTATTCAGAAGGTTTCCTTGCTGCCTTTAGGCACCTAACACAAATCAGCTTGAGTGAGGCCCCTTGATAGTTAGCCAAGCAGCCAATGCTTCACACATTCCACTTGAGAAACAACAGACTATTCAAAACAAAAATCTTATAAAACAAAACAAAAAAAGCACTGGTGTTTGGCTAAAATTAAAGGGATTTTAAAGAGAAAAAAAAAAAAAGGTGACATTGGTTAATCTCATTGTGTAAAGTTTAAATTCTGTGAGTGATAATAGCTTAACACAATCATTTATATCAGAAAATGATGGTATCACAATAATAGCAGGTGTACACACACAAAGTGTTCAATGCAGGAAATTGTTGCAATAATGAAACAAAATGGCAATAGGCATACACCTACACAATGGAAATAGTCAGGCATACACCTAAGTCAATATGAACAAAAAAAAATTGGCTCTGGATACATAATATGAAGAACAAGAAATACGAATACAAAACTTAGAAGAGCCATATCAAATAAAGTTCTGAAATTAAAATGTCTTAACATGAACTGAATCTCAGAATAATAAATCATGAAAGCCCAACATTTCTTTTTGCTTTATTTTAATGGAACATATCAAAAAAATTTTTTGGCTACAGGGTAATGTACAAGGAAATCAATGACAGGGAAAAAAAGATCAATAATAATAATAAGAGGTGCAATCCTCAATGGCTAAATGTTGGTTAAGAAATAATCTTTTTTTTTAAATGAGACATAAGAGATTTCACAGCGTGTGTACTGTCCACTAATGCCATTTATATTTTATTTTGATATACATTTCTAAAACACTGCGCTACAGATTGTCTGGGTCAGTAAAAGCAATACACATCACAGTCCACAAATAGGTAAATACTAGACAAGTAAATGTCAAACTTAGAACAGAGCTCCACAAAAAGGTAAATACTAGACAGGTAAATGTCGAACCTAGAACAGAGCTCATTTGAAACAGACCAAGTATTGATGGCTAAAATAATTAAATCATAATGGTGATGTGGACCTGACTGAAGAAACAAGTTAGAAATTTAGAAGAATATTATGTTATTTTTCTTTAGGTTTATACTCATAACACATATTTTAATACATAGACAAACTTTTTGAAAATATTGATAAGCAAACTATTTTTTAAAACCATATACATTTTTTTACACTTTATTTTTTTAAATTTTTAATCAATTTCGCTTATAGCTCAAAGTAATTTTTATTATTTACTTGGCAACAGTTATCTTAATTCCTCTTCATTTTCTTACATTTCAAGGCTCCTTATTGCCACCACATTTACTCATATCACTTTACTTTTTAGAATATATATTAATAAAAGTCTCATTTATCACTGTCATTAATTACATATGTAAGTATGTGTGAGAACATATGAAACAAAAAAAAATCAACACAAATATAATCCAAACCAACATTAATAGAAACATAATTCAAAAAGTTACATCACAGAAACTGGTTTAAGAAAACATCAAAAAGTTGAAACATAATGAACACAGAAATGAGGCTAGCAAGAAACCCAGCTTGTGACATCACTTACAGGGCTGATGTTGGTTAATTAATTCCAAACCAGCAAGGTTAGGTAAAGGTAAAAGATGGCTGAGTAATCTGTACATGTCTATGCAACAACCAGACTGGAATAGAAGACATGCAAATACACACAGACACAATGTCATCATCATAGTAACATTTTTTTATCTAATATTCAACTGGTATATATATTTTTCTTCGGTACAAAACATACATTGCTAGAGCTAGGTACTATTGTTAAAGTACTAAGCACTCAAGCACTGGCTGACAGGTCCCTGACACACAATGTGGAGTTTCCTCATTAAACACCGAGTGAGTAGTAAGAAGAACTACTGAACAGATTCCGTCAAGCCAGGAATTGTGAACTATTGAAACAGTGAATTGCTGTGAAGCACAAGCAACTGTGCTACAAGAATGTCTAAAGACAAATATCAGTCATAGAGTTTGTCCAAGAAAACACAACATTTTGTCCAAAACAAAACAAACAAACAAAAAAGTGTAAAAAAAGTCAAACAGTTGCACGGGCAGGTTGACGATACACTTTTTTTTATGTTGTCGGGTGCCGAGCTCGGGAATGGTGGTGGTGACCAACACGGGCTCTCTGTCTAATCACATCAATGCCCAATGAGTTGTTTGTAGGATGAAAAGCTGATCCGGAGCACAAGCTCGCCAGGCCTCCAGTGCAACTCACATGCTGGAGCTGGGGAGAAAATTCACAGGAACTTTTCAAATCACATGACAAGTGTTTCACATCCTGCGTAGGAGAAGGTTGTTAAGTACCGGATGGACATTGCAACACCTTGACCAGCTCAATGTAGTTCTGATTTTTACTAAAGCTTATGTCAAGATTCATATGTACATCTAATACTTAAGAACATTTTAACAAGAAAACTAAAAAAAAAAAAACTTAAAAAAAAATAAAGCTTATAATAAGTGTATCAATTAGTTTGGATCAGTCATGTCATTAAATTTGTAATAGATGTAGACTAACAATAATAAATCTGTGCGATTAGAAATATTTTGACCACTTGTTTTTGTTTAGCACAGTTTCCTGCTTTTAGCTGTCTCACTAAGCTCTGATCCTATCACTTGTCTGGACCAGTTGAAAAGGGGTGGGGGAGAAAACAAAGAAAGGAGGATAGTTTTTTAAATTTATTAAAAAAAAATGACCTCAACCCAAAACGGTAACCACACTGCTAGCAAAGAGCATATGAACATGCATGGAAGATTGTAAAAGTTATCTATTGTTTCTATTTCATGTTTGTGTTCACTAAGCCTCACTCAACAGCCTAGACAGGGGACTAATTCAGCTTATACCACCGCCTCAGTCAAGTACAATTTCTTTCACTTGTTCAAGATACCAAACAAAATAATTAATTACCAATAGTTAATTAAGCAAATGATTAATTTTTTTTATTGATACTTGTGTTGTCAGGTTAAAGTAATTAATTGTGCAAAATTTCATCTTACCATACAGAGTGAGTTGATATAAGCTTTGTAAAAAAGACTATATGCAGTATGCGTGAAAGTTAACATTGTATGTGAAAGTAAGCAGAAGACTTCAAGCAAATGGTTTCCTCTTCTCTTTCTTATTTATGTAACTTTAACAAAAATATTTTTTGTTCAAATTGGAATTTTCTATTGTAGCACTTAATGATAAGAATCATTTTGAGTTAAAGAAGGAATGCTGTTTGCGTTTGTATCTACACTGTTATGTTAGTAATGCTGAGGTGGAAAATTGTAGTCAAACTGAATTTCCATTTGTGGTTGGACCAATAAAATCATCTTATATTAATTGTTATTTTAAAGGCTGGTTTATTGTCCAGGCTTTGTTGTCAGCTACATTTTCACAATGCCAAGTCTCTTTTGAGGACAAAGGAGTGGTGATCTTGTAAAAGTATATGAGAGAAAAGCAATAAACTGATGACTCACTCAACAAATCTCCAGACTTCCAGATCAATGATGACAAAATCTTCCTCCTTGGACAAAACATCATTATGAAATGTGCTGCATTCATGGGAACGTCCTTTGTTGAGGTCACCATCAAGCCACAAACCAAATAGGCCCCTGAGCAGAAGAGAGAGTAAATCAGACTTTTTCCTCATGCTAGACTGAGGACTAACATCTTATTGGATGTAATGAGCCATTAAGGCCAAAGCATTTTAGTTTATGTTTATACTATGTTTAAATGTAGCCTTTAAAAAAAAAATATATAAATCATATTCAAAAGTCCTTCTGGATATTATGTAGCCTCACCCTCATATTTTGAGCAATAAGAATCTTACTGGTGTCTTTAAGCTAAACAGCCCCATCACCATATATTTGTTTGTTTGTTTTTTAACAGATAATAGCAATTATTTTAAATCTATGCATTTTATCACTATCTTTTTAAAAAAGAAAACAAAGAAACTGTGACAGTAAAGAAGTCAACAAAAAACTTACTCTCCAGAACCAATGGCAAAACTATCTTTAGTCCCATACATAAAGAATTGATTGTCACCTTGCCACAAGAATTTCTACAAAATAAAATATAGTTATTAAAATGCATTTTTTTTAAAATTTAAAGCTATGAAAAATAAAGTATCAATAAATTAAACTTTCAAATAAAATTTTATCTTTCATCAAGCTAAACAAGAGATATTTAATCTTTTATGAAAGCTAATAAGACTCATTGGAATTCAAAGAAATGCATATGCACAAAAAACATCGAAGTAACTGAAATGTTTGAACACACCCCCTTGCAGAGTTATCTCCAATTACCTCCCTGTAAAGGTAGTGGATAGGGAAAAGCCTGTCAGATCTAGTGGATAACTGGGAAATAAAATAGCTGAGGTGGACCAAAGAAACCCCTCAAGAGGCCAGTCTTTAGAACAGTGGAGATAGAAGGAAATAGCCAAAATCACTAAGTAACATTTCCCTTTCAGACCTTGCGATCTATGGGGCAGATGATGTTAAGCTCATCTGTTTCTATGGCCAATGATTAAAAAACAGGGTGTCATGTGGCCAGCACAACGACCAACCACTTTTACTTTATCCAACTCAAGTCAGATACTCATTAGAGTTGGGTGAATTCAAGGATGCCCTAAAAATCCAGCAAAATCCCAGTCAGAGTCTTCACTGACATTTGAACCCAGGACCCCAGGTTCGGAAGCCAAGCCACTAAAATCAAATAGATCAGATGCTTATAGGTACAAGATATGTGAGATGTCAGTATTATTGTGAGACAGACCATTTTCTTATAAATGCTAATTTATAAAAAAAAGAATAAGCACATTAGTCTACAAATAAAAATAATTTCTTAAGTACAGATCAACATCATTGTCTAACATTCATACACTCTTAAAGCCTAAATAGTTAAAGATCCTCATATATCAATCATTCATGAATGATGTTCATAGTTAATATTTTAAGCTAAGAACACAGACTTGGATGGATATGTGATTACAAAGTATAAGTGGTCCTCAAACTGTGCATACTAATTTCTGAAAGGTGTAACTACAAAATCTTACAAAATATTCACATTCTTTTTCTGTACCTTTTACTTAATTTTATAAGATGACTCATTCAAGAGCATTCATTTTAGACCATGTCATAATTCCAGTATTACAGCTCACACAATGGCTTTTTTTTTTCCTTCCGCCTCTGTTATCTCCATGAGGTATAATATTTTAATCATATTAAAAAATAAAATGCATAATGTGGCAGCAGTACAGTAAACCCAAACTTGAACCTAGAAGAGCCCCTTCCAAATACTCACTCTGAAATCAGGATAAAACGTAAACAAGAAAGTGCTCCCGGATCCATAGAATGTATCTGAAGGTTTCATCAGGTGGCTCATGAAGGCACCAAATACCTGAGGGAGGAAATGTGAAGAAATAGAACAACTATACAAAACTAGCTGACTTGACACTAATGTTTTGTTGACATTTGTACAAAATGTGTGAATCCCTGAGAGCAAAACAATTATTTTATAAGTATTAGCTATTTTAAATGCTCTGATGCAGAAAATATTTTTAAAAATATAACCTGATTATGGGAAGTTATCAAACAAATGTATGGTATGGCTGAAATAGTTGGTGTGTTCTTATTTGCTCTGAATACTTTTTCATTCTTTAAAAAATGGCCTTCATTATTATATCCTTTCCAAAGCTCGTGCAGGACAGTGAGATGGCAGCAGGCAAGGTCTGAATTTGGGACATGATGACAGTCCAAAGTACAAAAATCACAACCAGGCAGCCATACTGATAATATTTAATATATAATAGCTGTTTTAGAAGAACCTTTTTGCTAAGCCTTTAAAAAAAAAAAGAAACTATGAGCTATTGGCTTAAACATTAGATTTTTAATGTAAAACATACTCCAGGAACACCACAGCAAATCAAACTTATTTATTCTGTCAGTGATACCTACACACTTATTGGAGTCTCTGATGAACAAGATGGTTGGGGAGTCATCAACATTTTCCATCTTTTGGTACAGGTTCTGCAGGGAGTAGCCATGTTTGTGTGTTGCATAGGTCAGCTCCCAGTTGTAGCCTACAGTCATGTTTCTAGGTAGTGAGCGAACAAGCTGGAAGACAAAGGACAAACAAGAAATGAAAGAAAAGCAAGAACGTGAACATGGAACTGACAAGTCATTTATGCTGAAAGCTACAACACAACATGCATCTTGACTAGTTTGAATACTTTCTTGAACTGTTATAGCCTATACACAGCATGTGTTAAGAAACTATATAAGGTGTTCATCAACCAGGAGTTGAATGAGGAACCCTCTGGGTTACTTTCAAGTAGTGCCAGAAAAAAAGACAAAAAAAATTAAAATAGTTAAAGATCTAAGGGAAGACCACAGAAAAGATGGACTGATGATGTAATGACAAAAAGCCCAGGTTGGGAATAATCTAACAGTAAGGAATTATTGAAACAGGGACATTAATTAGCAGTGGCTCCTTTGTGAAAGGTTAATTATTACATCTTGTGTTAAGCCAGATAAATTAAAGGTGTTCAATTGTTTATATTAAAGCAAGAAATAAAAATATGACCTAATA
>JADKLZ010069750.1:0-24105 GCA_021533235.1 Biomphalaria straminea | reverse complement strand
GACTTCAGTGAGCATTATCTTTAAAAAAAAATACAAAAAAAAAAAAAACACCACCACCAGAATATGTAAGAGTCAGCAAAACATTATAATATAAATATGAATAAAAAGAAAAAAACCTGAAAGAATTTGTTGACTTCTAGGTGGCTCCAAATAACACCACTGGGTTTAGGCCGAGTGCAATTAGTCTCGATGATTTCAGTTGGCGTTAAAATGAAATCTACAGTCATATCATGCTCATCAACCTATAAAACAAAATTACTTTGTTAGACAAAACTTATCATAAATAGTCTTAAATCTAGCCAGTTTACTAATAGGTGCATCAGAAAAGCATGAATCCACATAAAATTCAGAATTACGTCCCGATATTTCATCAGTGCACAAAAAAAAAAAGTAAGAGTTTCATAAGAAGCTAGAGAAGAGCTGAAATAATTAAAGAAGACTAAAGAATTTGTTCACAACAAAAATTATTTTTTAGCTGTTTAATTCTATACACTTAATGCTATTCCATTAAATTAGTTCTGCATAACTAAGTATTATTTTTACTTGCAATCATTCTCAAGATATTTAGGAATCATGTGCTAATAGCTTCGTCCATATTGGGCATTTATCCTTAAAAGTAAATATTGGTTTTCTTTGTACAAATAGTTTTTGTTCTGCTGTTGGTACTATAAGAATTTAGATTTCCGCTATAATATGTCATAATATCTTAAAATAGTTGACTTTTCAATTTTTTTTATAACTAGTTCATTTATTAATTATTAAAATGTAATAATCAGAATCATTGAACATAGTATTCCTGTCAGGTCTCACAAAGTATTTAGTATTAAAATGTTGAACCCTCTGTAGAAGAGGGATTTTAAAACAAGTTACAACACAAACACTGACCAGCTCTTCAGGGATATCCACCACCTGGGAGTCATGAACTGAAGTCACAACTACAGTATTAGCATCAATAGCTCCCATTGTCCTCATCATTGCATATTCCAAGTCTGCAAAACCTTTCCCTTTACCAATACGGTAACCTTGAGGAAAAAAAAAAAGAAACATTTAAATAAAGCTTATAACTTTAAATTTAAAAAAAAGTTAATTTCATCTATCATATTTACCTTTCCTAGACACAGCCACACTCCCTACAACAACAAGATCAATCTTGATCTTCTCATCAAGTCCAACTTCTTTACTATTTTCTTTCACACCCTACAAAGTAGTTAATTATGCTCAAACATTTGTTTTATTTAAATAAATATACATATACATGTAATAATTTTTTGAGCTATCACTACCTTTAAAATATTACCTGAGATGTGCAACAATGTCTCAGCTTTTCTTTATCAGTAGTGCCTTCAGGAGGGACCACACGATTCAGAAGACCAGTCTTAAGTTGTGGAGTAGGTACCAGTAAATTCCTCTGTGTCTAATTAAAACAGTGGCATTAATTATGCATGTATAAATATATCTAACGTTACAAGGAAAGAGAGGTAAACATACTGTAGATGAGTGTGCATCAGAAAATGAATCATCAGGATTACAGAATTACGTCCCATACATTTCATCCTTTGCACTGATATTAGCTTTAAAAAATATCTTCAGAGATGGGCTAAAAACCATACTCACAGAATCTACAGAATAAAAAATTATGTTTACACATTTTAAAATATATATATATAAATAAAATACCTGATTTAGAAGAACTAGTTCTTTTCCAGCCTGAAAAAAGGTGTTAAAAACAAATGTTAAAAAAAAATTTAAAAAAAAAAGTTAATTATAAATTATATAGAGTATGATTTTTAGCTAATTTAATAACATATTTTACCTCAAGTACTAAAAACCTGGCTTGCTCCTGGGGCTTGTCAGGATTGACTTTAACAGTTTTAGCCTTTTTGAAAGCTTCTAGTGTTGCCAGTTTATCATTAGCAGCAGCTGCTCCCTATCGATAAATATATTGTAAATCAGCTGTCTTTATATATATATATATAAGGTATAAAGCTCTGCTTCATCAGTATGTATAAAATATATATATAAATATTGCTGTGTCCTAAACGATTGTCTTACCTCAAAATTAGGAATACGATAATGGCAAGGTCTTGGCACATTTACCAAGTTGTTATCTTCCAAATAGTCCCAAATTTTTCTTCGAATGGCCCATTTTCCAGTTTCTATTGATAGAGACAAAAAAAAAGTGTCAAAAAGTTTTGTTTTCTGTCAAAATATTATCCCATCAAACCTCCAAACAAAACCATTTCTGGCACTGTACTAACCATCTTCAGGATGAATTTCTCTTCGATAAGGGCGCCTTCGCTGTCTGTTGCTCCTGTCCTTGTCAGGAGATTCATCAGCAGTTGGTTTCACATTTTCGATTTTTGCCTCATCATCTGGGCCCTGAGCTGCAATGGCGTTATTATTCTCCATGCTCTCAAGAATGGTGCTTTACTTAGCCTCAGTTAGTGTCTCCACCAGTTGGAGAGATTTCTGGGCACTTTTTATCTAAAAAAAAAAAAAGTTTTTCCCATTATTTTGTTGAGAACGCTGAGGAATCACTTAAATTTGAATGACTTCATTATCTCTAGTCTTTTATAGACTCTAGAAATCTCAACTAGTCATTCTTATGCACAAATGGATTTAAAACCTCAGGAGTACTTTTATTAACGATTTTGAGAGGTATATTAATCAGGTTTGTTGTACCTTTTTTCAAAATGGCGACCACACTGCCCAAATAGAACATTACCTAGTAAATTTATTACATATAGAGAAATTTAGATCTATCAACTATTATCTTCTAATTCTAGTATTGCAATTAGACTTAATTAGATTAGATCAATTAGATCTAAAATCTTTTATTTCTAGTCCTCAATCTCATAAATCTGAATTCTAGATCTACAAGGTAATTTAGACTTTTAGAAGTATTTTAGTAATTGATCTAGATTCTAGTTTTTAATAAGTTTTTTTTTTAAATCCTTTTCTTACAAACAAGTAGTATATTAAATAAGTAAATAACCAGGTCTATAGTTATAATAGATCTAGTAACTAGTAATCTAGTTGAGTTAGCAGTTAGGAGTTTAGTTAGATTTAGATTAGATCTACTAGATAGGGATCCATTGTCAGGAAAGTAAAGGCCAAGGGATTTATGATTTGGATGGAGCATTTGATTTAGCTTATAAATTTTATTAGTATTAGTGCTTACTAGTTATTAGATTCTAAGAATGGATCTAGTAGTATCTAGACTACTAGATCTATGTACTCAAAACCACAAAGATCAAAATCTAGATTCTAGCTAGATCTAGCTCAACCATGCATGGCATGGCCATGACCATATCTTTTCATAAATTTAGACACACTCATCATACTGGGTCCGGGAGGAGATGAAATGTATAATATTAAAAATTATTATAAATAATGTAAAAAAATGGAGATTTTTATTCGGAATTCAGACTAGGTGGAACAAAAAATCACAAATGCAAAACGGCAGAACATGTGAGCTTTATTTTTTGATGATTTTGCAGGACGGTTCCTCATAATGCGGGGCCGTAGGCATGTCTGTATAAGAAATAAGATAATTAACATTGATGTCTTAAACTGGTTGTTTGGAATTAATTTTGGTAAGAAAATCGTAATTTTATACAACCACCCGTTACACCCTATTATGAAATCAAACAACTTGGCTTATTAATCAAATAAATCGGCTCCAAAAACAGAATATTGCTGGACTGAACTCGTTGTTAGCATAGACTTAGCCAACCAAAAAAAATATAGCCTTAGGCTTGGGTTAGAATTAACCCTAGACTTAGACCTACTACTATTAATTTAACTATGCCACTATGCAGAGATAAAAAGTAAAGTCATCCTGGTAACAGGAAAAAAAAACAACCCTGAATGACAAATTAATGAAATTTGAAATTCTTTTTTCTTGCATAAAAAGACATTATTACTTATTTATGTAATTATTAGTCAAATTAAGTGACTATTGGCAAGTATTGGAGTATGGACAGCTTAACAGTAAATGGAAAATGGAAGGAAATTGGGTCAGAATCATTGGAAAATGGACAGGCACATTATAAATCATTATTATTATTACTATTATAGAGTCTAAGAGTGTGCTAGTTTCATATTAAATATGAAAATAATGATGTAATGGACTCAAAAAAACAGTGAGTTGTACTGATTTATGTAATGTCCAGAATAAATAAATTACTCTATAGTCTATTAGATCTAAAGTGACTAAAAGTGCCAAAGTTGCTAGTGACTGGTCGGTAGGAGCACGCCACCCACGTTCCTCTTTTCAACCTTTTTGCCAGGGGGTCTTGGGTCTGTGTTATTAACGCGCATAAGTATCTAATGTGCAACGTTACTAACAGAAAATTTAATCGTAAATGTGAATTAGCATCTACACAATAACCTAAAATTAAAAAATTATACAATTTTTACGATAAATGTTCTAAAAGGCTTACATAAGCGTGGAGAAGTGACTTGACGGTCGCGGCCACGTTAGTAAGTTTATCAGCTTTAAAACAAGGATTAATCGGAACAAGGAATTCGATACAAAACGAAATACGAAAATTGCAACGTATTAAAAAAATGTATGTAGATAATCTAGTATAGAAACGGGAAAAAAAAAGCCCTGATTCCAGATATTGTCAAGATCTTTTTTAAAAACTCAAAAAAAAAATCTTTAATAAATAAGGATATGGTTTACTCTAGATCTAATCTAATTTTTACATTCTTATTTATATTTACTTAGCTCTAGATCTATAATTATAACAGTAGGCTTGAGTAGGTAGGCCTATAGTATATTACTACTAGATCTATCTATAAACTAGACTATAACCGAATGTTACAGCAGAATGATTCGTGCACCTCATTATGATAATGACATTAATGTTTCATTTTTGAAACAAAGATCTAATCTAGATCTAGAACTATTTTAATTTTATTAATCTATTTTTTGTTAAATGTCGTTATCTTGTTACCTGGTTGAATTTTGATAAACTTCCCAGCTGTGACACTTTTTTTTTTTTTAGGTTAGTAGCACACCATTGAGCGCCACAACCAGCCAGTGTCTTAAAAGGTTCTACTGTAAGAGAACAATAAACCTGCTATGTTACAACTATCTAACGAATAACTAGCTATATCAGTTAAATAACATCTATAGTTTCAGATCAAGACACTTCATATTAAAGTATTTACCGTTGGTAAAAAGTACACCTTTCCACTTTTCACAAATCAATCTATATAAGCATGACGTGTCTCGAGTAACTAAGGTGGTTGACGTCATGAAGATGCTTTTTGGTTTTGGATTGGTGCGGACTTTTGCTAAAAATAAGTCTTTTCCTCGCTACATATTTGTATCCAAATTATTTGAGCTATCATTTAACTAGACTTATAACCCGTAACTGGAAACTATCCTCGTATTGTATTAGCCGCTCTGGGGTGCTTCTGGGTCTAAAGGGATCCTGGATGTCCATGCGTCATGGTCCTTCTCTTGACTTTTCTGATGTGAACAGGTACTTGCCCTTCGTGGAGGAGTCTGCCCAGCTCTCCAATAAACCTTACACAAGCCGGACTGGAGGGGGCATTAGAAAACACATCCCTACGGACATTCTGAAAAAGATGGCATCGAACACACTAAAATCTTGCCCATCCGAAGCCATCTACTGCTACACAGATGGTTGTGTACGGACCCATGAGAACCGGGTATAGGGCCTACATATGTTACCCGGAACTCGACCCAGACAGACTATCAGGCGCATGCGGCCTCGAATCGCCACATGCAGCTTCGATGCCGAAATCACGGCGATTACCATAGCAATACGCCAAATAGGGGATAGATAAAAAAAAAACGTTTCAACTTCTGTTGTAGTGGTTACCGATTTTAGCTTCTGCCTCTAAGCCATGACTGGCTTGGGGGGATAGTCACGTTTGGTGGAAGAGGCATTCTGTGCCACAGATAACATCCGCCGATTTATTGTGATTTATTGCAGTGGGTGCCTTCGCATTGCGGCGTGGGGGGGGGGCAATGAGGAGCGCTGGCCGTACCCACTTTCGAGGCCCCAAGTAGGCCTACGTTTAACCAAGCTACGACATTAAATTATAGCGTTTATAAAGCGCTACTTTCATGCTTATAGCATGCTCAAAGCGCTATGGTCCAATCTCATTTGTGGTCCAGTGGGTAAGGGGGTATCTGGGAGAAGGTTTTTCCGTGCTGCCTTTAGGCGCTCAGCAAACACAACTCAGCTCGAGACGGGTGTAGAACCTAAAGCCCCTTTCGTAGGTAGCCAAGCCAAGCTTAAGCGTACTTGGTCTCTCGACCACGCTTCCCACGTTAATCCGAGAGTGGGTACATGACAAGTGGTTGAAATCCTGGGATGGCTCCAACAAAACCTGTGGAGTCTGGCAGCTTTTACGTCACCCGGACAGGGATGATCCATGGTGGAGGCTCGGAAGGCCGAAACTAACGATAATCGAGCAGTGTAGGACGGTTCCGCAAGGTTGTCATTGCCGGAAGTGGTAATGGATGTAAGCACTCCACTACCTATAAAATGCTTCCTAATGGCATGCGTCTCAAATAGCCTCTGACAACCAGTCCAACTCCCGGCCTTCACGTGTGGCTCAGATATTGAGTCCGGCGGAACTGTTCTTACTAACAGGAGAAGGGGCACAGGCGAGTAACTGGCGCCTTAACCAGTAAGCTTCGGGCAGGAGGGGCTCGTTAGCCATGGCTGGCTACCCACCTAGGAGAAGGAAAACTCTGAATTCAAACCTCTGCTGCCTTGCAGCTATACCCAATCAAGGGAAAGGCTTCGGGAGTCAACCCTGAGGAAAAATCAGGAGCTGGCGACCCAAAGGCAGTTTGCAGCACCCAGTGCTACACTCTGGCAGAACCTGCGACGCTGCTGACCCCAAATTGTATCGGCACTGCCGTTCCTTTGGATACATCAGCTGCGTGGAGAGGGGGGAACTGATGTGTGGGCGACATCGTTCCGACCACAGCTTATGCCCAGGCATTCATCTCATTTCCATGAGATGATCCATAGTCGCTTCGCGACTGACGGTGGCCATAGAGGACGGAGCACTGCCCTGTTGGTGCTTTTTTTGCCCGGTTTCAGCCCAATTTTGATGCCCGATGCCGACACTGCGGAGAGTTGGTGGAAACAGTGGTGCAAATCTAGCAAGAGTGTCGCAGTTCCGAGAGCTGCGGTGAAATGTGTCTGCAGAGTTACTTGACCTGTATGGGAGCTATGAGGCACTATGAGTTTCTCGCCAAGGCTCTATGGAAGGAGTAGCCCTTCCGCCTTCCAGCCTTGCTACCGATTGGATTTCATTTCAGATTTAATCATAAAGAGGAAAGCTTCACATTACATTTGTCACAAACTCAGTTGTCGGAGGGAATATCATAGACTTTCATAGACGGTACTTCCAACGCCTCAGGGGTTCCACTCCTAATTTTTCATCACGTTAGTCCCTTGCAGCGATATTAAAGTCAAAGTAGAGTTGTTTTATTAGGCAAATATATTTACAGATAGGCCCACTTAAAAAAATTACTATATAAGTAGAGCCTATATTGATTTCCTATTGGGTGTCAAATGAAAAGCATTAGAATTTAGAGAAAACCCATAGACATACATGAGAAAACCATTCATGGAGACTTAAAAAAAAATACCGGCTCAATATCGATGGAAAAGAAAGAAAAATTCAATTTTAGCTTTAATTTTTTTTTCATGAGCAAATAGTCCTTCATATAGATCTCTCTAGAATGGGTGCATGTGATGATTTGAGTATTGAGAGCAGCTGTTACATAGGGTTTAGGATTAAACCCAAAATTAATCGTTGACGTACGATATTCTTTTTTTTTCTCTCTTTTGATAGTTCGTTTTTTTTCCTCCTATAAATAAATGATATTCAACTAAAGCATATTGGTTCACTCATTCTTATATATGTCCCTCCTCCCTAAAGCATATAGGTTTACTCATTCTTGAATATCCATCGACTCCCCCCCTTTCTTTTTTTTTTTTACTTCAGCAAATGCAAGCCAAACCTTTTTTTTTTTTTGGTTGGATATTTTGGGGAGGAGATGGGCTTGAAGGAAGAGTAAGTGTTGTTGCCGGTCGTTGACTTGTAGCACCAAACTGCTGGTAGACAACTAAACCGCTGTAGGTGTATTACATCTTTACTAATATAACTTGAAATAACTTGAGTAACCTCTTTGTGAACAATACTAAATAAAACTGTTATATATATTATAGGCCTAATATAGACAAAATCAAGTTGATATGAGATAAAATAAATGTAGGGCCTACTAGACGTAATAATGTTTTTTTTTACAAAATCTAACTCACTACAACTGTTCTGTTGTCACAGATTAATAAACTACTGTAGACTTTACAATTTAACAATAAATAATATAACGAGACTTGTCTTCATTAAGGTAGACATGGAGAACTCTTATATTTCCGTTCATTCTTTTGCGTTCACTTAAAAACATAGACAACAAACAATGACGTAATATCATATATTAGCACATCCTTCCTTTTAAAGTTCTAGGGTCTACTGATATCTAGAAGGAATCTTAACAACTCGGCCACTTCTGGTTGTTTTGACTGGCACGACAAGTTCTCTAGACGTTGGTCTATAACTGTCTGTTTCGGTTGTTCTAACAGTTTGTTGTTCATTGTCAGTATCATAGTACCCAGAGATGTCTTCATCAAAACTCTTGTTTAAAAACCGTTGGTTTCTTCTGTAGGTTTTTCCATCATTTGTCTTTATGATATAAGATCTGGGTGATGGATGTTTCTTAATGACGACAGCTTTCTGCCATGTTTGTCCTAGACGCACTCTCACCTTCTCTCCGACAGAATAATCTTTAGGTAGTCTTGCTTTTGCATCGTATTTTACTTTGCTTTTCATCTGTCGTTCGTTGAGTAATCTCTCTGCATTTTCAGCTATCGATGGTTCAAATAGTTTGGGATCAGTTGGAATTATGTCCCTGAGTCTTCTACTCATCAGCAGTTGTGATGGTGAATACGGCAGTCCACTTATTGGAGTATTTCTATACTCGAGCATAGCGAGATATGGATCTTTCCCACTTTTGTATGCTTTGTTGAATATCTGCTTTACGATACCAACATACACCTCACTTTGACCATTTGATTGAGGGTACCTGGGACTTTATGTAGTTATCTTGAAATTCCATTCAGAAGCAAACTCTCTATATTGATAACTGTTGAATGGCATATTGTCGCTCACTATTTCCTCTGGTATGCCATGTCTAGCAAAAATACCTTTCATTGCCCTGATAGCACATTCTGCTGTTTTGTTCTCCAGTCGTTTTATTTCAGGGTATTTTGAGAAATAGTCCACAACTAGCAAATAATCATTGTTTCGCCATTCAAACAAATCTGTCGCAACCTTTTTCCATGGTCTGTCTGGTACAGCATGAGGTAGCAATTTTTCCTTTACATTGTTTCTTTTGAACAGTTTAACATCAGCTTCAGTTTTGAGACGAATTTCTTTTATCTTCTGATTACTTCCGGGAAACTTTCCTGTTGCGCCATAATTTTTCTTAATCATGTCCTCATCTGGTCTCGATTTCTCTTGAGCACGTAATGGTTTATCATCTTCATGCAATTGAGAACCTGACTTTGGTCTGCAAGTTGTTGTTAGTTGATTTCTCGGCATCAACTCTCGTGGTACTTCATTTTGTCGTTTGACATCATGTATTTCGACGATTTTCTTTGCTTCGATTAGTCTTAAAGCAATAGATGTCTTCATACCTAAAACTGGGTTTATTTCTTTCTTGATCACATACAGATCATCTTTGACTTCCACATCGTCAACTTTAAATGTGACCGATGTAACTCCCATCAGTTCTAGTGCTTCATCCCCTAATGCTCGTAGGGTAGTATTTGACTGTTTTAACTGACTTTCAGTTTCTAAAGTGTTCCACGTTGACTCTGATACCACATTAGCTTGTGCTCCTGTGTCAATCTTCATTTTGACTATCTTTCCCATAATATTGACATCAACCATCCAAACTTTGACATTGTTGTCAGTACCAATTGCCTCAAACCATAACTCATTTATTTGGCTTGCTTGACTTTCATCTTCCAGTAAATCAACAGCCTTTGAATATTTCGAACGACATTTTGCAGCGAAATGATTTTTCTTTTTACATTTTCGGCATGTCTGTCCGAATGCTGGACAATTGTGTTTTCCATGTGATCTACCACAAGATCTGCAATCTTTAATGGTACTTGTTCCATGGTTCCTTGCCATACTCTCGTGTGAGTTTTTAACTGGCATTCTGTCTTCTGTCCTCTTTACTTTACTAGCAGCATCTATTTGTAGTCCTTTCATATCCATCATTTGGTTCTGTGTATGCTCGTCAGCACGAATGATGGTTGCTGCTTTCTCTAAAGTTAAGTCTACGTCTCTCAGAAGTCTCTCTCTCACTCGATCCGACTGTATGCCACATACCAATCGATCTCTTATGAGTTCCTCACGAAGGTTGTCAAACTTACATTCTTTGGCCAAATTCTTCAAATCAGTGTAATACTGTTCAAAAGTTACCACAACCTTTCAGTCTCACGTTCTGGCGTCGTCTTTTCTAAGACCGCTGATGACAATGCCACCTATCTTGCACCACTCAGAACCAATCGCTAACTTAAACTTTAGCCCCGCAGTAGGGCCTACTAGTCCCTATTGTAGGCTACACTAAACATTACATTGTATTTGTGACTCTATTTAACAGATAGATCTAGTAATTTCGTTCGTATATCAGCTACTAGCTTTTGTTTGCGGTTCTTTTTTTTTTAAATCCCCATTGACAAACTGTATAAACCTAACCCAATAGCACATGTAGGCCTACATCAAAAACTTTCAACTCTCTTTGTTTATTCCAGAGGACAAGTTCAAAGCTAATAAGGCATTTTCTTAAAGGCGAAGAGACGAGTGCAGTAAGCCTAGCTATTATTGTACATGAACACAGGCCAATTTGCGATCTGCATATTTTGCCAAATTTGATACAGACAAACACGGATATGCGCTCTAAAATATGCCCGCGCTGGCAAGACTAACTTATACATCTAACAAACCATGCTTAAATATATAAAACCATACGTCATTTCTTTGTATCACTCCGCCTGATAAAGACAAAAAATTGAGGCATTCTAGGGTTTTAACTCTTTCTCTCCGTAATTATGTACCACATTCTGATGGAATCAACGTTGGTATCGTCAGTCAGGAGAGAAAGAGTTAATAAAATTAGTTTAAGAATAATAATAATACAAAAAGAAGTTTAGTAGCCTTAGTAGACCTATAGCTACGCACGTACATATGTTGTGATGTTGTTTGTTTTAAACAATGTTATAGAATAACAGACCTAATGTAGAAGCATACGATAAAATTAGATAGCAAGATAGGCAACATTATAATGTTTTTAAGGTCACACCGGCTTTATCTACATACATTACGATACTGACTTCTTACACAAATCTTACCCCCCCCCAACACAAACATAAGATTTACTTACAATAAACAACTGACAACCTTATACCGATTTATTTTTGGTGGGGTAAAATAGAAGGGGTGGGCAAAATATAGGCAGAACGTAGGGATCAATAAAACAGTCTAAGCCTTATAGTTGTGTAATATAAGAAATAAAATACCTTTCAAATTTATAGAGGGAATGTTAAGTAATTTCAGAAGTGTAAAAAAGTATATGTAGACTTATAGACAGCAGTGAGATTATATTAACCTATTTGCCTATAGAAACCTAACGTACAACGTACATGTATATGTCTGTTATCGTAAATCTAAGGCAAGCACTCATCGAATGGAATGGGCAATTACATAATTCTAATTATTAATTAAAAGAAAAAAGCACAGAGAGACCACCATCATACAGGACACATACATGGACACATCGTACAGGACACATACATGGAATCATCATACAGGACACATACATGGACACATCGTACAGGACACATACATGGAATCATCATACAGGACACATACACGGACACATCATACAGGACACATACATGGACACACCATACAGGACACATATACTGAGACATCATACAGGACACATACATAAACACACCATACTGGGCACATACACGGACACATTATACAGGACATATACACGGATACATCATACAGGACACATACACGGACACCTCGTATATGACACATACAAGGACACATCATACAGGACACATACATGGACACATCACACAGGACACATACACAGACACATCATACAGGACACATCATACAGGACACATACATGGACACATCATACAGGACACATACACGGACACATCATACATGACACATACATGGACACATCATAAGGACACATACATTCCACTTATTTTTGCATTTTAACACACTCCATTATATCTTGTCTGTATTGCCAGTGTTAATCAGTGCGGCGATGAGTGAGCACCATAAGTTAATAGTGTCGGCTCAGGAGCACTGTTAGATCTATTACATCTATTATATATTAATTTTTTGCATTACCCACTAATAAGAAAGGTAGGCACTATATGGCATTAAGTTATTCCTTTTCTAGTGTAGACATCTTTACATGATTGCCTTTTTTAAAATAAGGATTAGCGTATGGGCCCTAACAAACATTAAAAGATAATGCTTAGAAAGTTTGAAGATAAATACACTAAGTCATGAGAGCGCCGATGTAAAAGATACTTAAGGGACATGAGCCTTAGCTATTGTGATGTCATACTGTATGATCTATGGTTGTTGAAAGACAAGATAAGGGGCTGAGATAAACGTAAATAAATAGGCCTCGCGTTATCACGAGAGACAAGATGAACAACGAAATAGATAGAATGCTTAGTTTCAAGCATAGGGTTTCAAGTCATTTAAACAAAAGTTGAATGTGCACTGCAGATATTCTGGATGTGATGGTAACTCCCCCCCCCCCCACCAGATCTTCTAAAACAATGCAAAACTGCACTAAGCCAACATCTACACGAAGTGATCTGCAAATGTTGGCAAGAAGCAGCTGTGCCACAAGACCAGCAGGATGCTAAGATCGTTATCCTGTACAAGACTGCAACAATTACAGGGGAATTTCCCTCCTAAGTATTGTAAGCCTTTGCTCGAGTGATACTTCTCAGGCTACACAAACTCGCTGATCGGGTCTATTCAGAATCACAGTGCGGCTTTCGCTCAGAGAGATCCACGACCGACATGATTTTCTCCATCCGTCAAATTTAGGAAAAAAGCAGAAAGTAAAGGAAACCTTTGTACATTGTTCATTGACCTAAGGCATCCGATCTAGTCAGCAGAGATGGCCTCCCAACTGATAATAGGCTGTCCATCCGAGCTACTAAATGTAATTGTCTCCTTCCACCAAAATATGATGGGTACCGGTACTGTGCAGTTTAACTGAGCCTGTTCCTAAAGTTTCAGTACTATAAACAGCAGAGTTAAATAAGGATGTGTACTGGCCCCAACCCTCTTTGGAATAATATTTTCACTGCTAATCCACAACGCATTTGACAAATCCACCGAAGGCATCTATCTCCATTCCTGCCTTTATGACAAACTTCTAAATATTGCCAGACTGAGGGAAAAAACTAAAATGAGAACCACCCTCGTAGGAGACATTCGCAGACGATGCAGCGAGAGGAGCTTCAGCCACTAACGTCCCGCTTCTCTCAGTCCTATATAGAGAATGTTCTAACAATTAGCACGAAGAAAACAAAAGTAACGGGACCACCTGCTCCAGCACCACTCTCCATCCTCATAGACGATAACAAGCTTGATCTCTTAAATGAATTCAGCTATCTTGGATCTACAATTCAATACGACCTGTCTCTAGAAGAGGAGATTAAAAAAAACGTACAGGATAGGCTACCTTGACTCAGGCCAAGAGTGTGGGAAAACAAGCTCACTACAGCGACCAAAATAAAGGTCTACAAGGCATGCGTTTCGAGAACGTTACTGTTCTTTGCTAATGAAATAAATAGCGAAAGCAGGGCATTTCTACACTTTAGGACACGCCCTCTTTTTCTGGTAACCTTGTGTTGACCCCGTCTTCTGGCCTCTCAAAACATCACAGCAAGTCTCAAATACAGTCTCTTTAAGTGGGCAAACATTTGCACCAAACATTAACAAAACTTCAATCAGTTTAAGTCTAAAACAAAAGTAAGATATATTTTGTTGACACAGTAAATGTGGTAGCGGAAGCAAGTTGCCACCGAAAGGATAGTTTATGTTGGAATCCCGAAGAAGGCCTGGGGTTTTACTTCAAAATGTTACGACATCTTTTGAATTATTTGCACCAAAAGATATTAGTCTACAGTACGTTGAAGGAGACTTGACTATATGCTGACAAAAAAGTATATAGTCAAGTGTCCTTCACCTTGCTCCAGACTAATATCTTTAACTTTGGAAAAGGATGGGCTTTGCATCATCTATCATAAAGATTGTTGTCTCAAAAGATCATATTCTAATTAATTTATTTGCCTACAATAAAAAAAATGTATTTGCTTACAATAAAAATAGTGCATGTCAATTCAAGCAACGTTTTATAAAAAATCCAGAGTAAAAATAAAGAGAAACAAAACCATTTGTCAAAATAAAGCTGAATTTATTAATTTTAAATAACAATGATCATAATTATACAAACCATAGGTCATGAAGTCCACCCAATCAGATCCCGAAGACAATAACAAAGACACCAACAAATCACAGAAATATATTTCACATATGCACAAAGAGATTAACTAAAAGACCCAAACTAAACAAAGTTAATCTAAAACGAAGCAGCATTCACAAAACATTCTCTGGACAACACACACATATATACACAATGGAAAAAAAAATGGAACCAAACTTATTATTTTTTAAATTTTAAAGTAAAATTTGAACATGTGATAGTAACATCTCTAATTTCTAAACACAGCCAATATTGTCTAGGTATATATCTCTATATTTTCGAGACCTAAATATTCATCTAATAGTCAAATGTACAAACAATCTACATCTAATAAAAAGAAGAACACATTTTTTCTCCATTGTAGTTGAGATTAAAGTCAAGAAGTCATTACCTAAACATAGTGTTACCAGTTCATGTGTCTGGCTTTCTAAAGTAACTCAACATGCTCAACAGAACATAGTGTGAAGCCCTCTTACATTATGGTGGGCAAGACTGCAGAAACCTAATAATTGTTCTTCATTAGGCATCAAGTTCAGCTGTAACAAACACATGTTCTTTTGTCAGTGAACATTTTAATTTTTTTGAAAATGACGCCATATGTATCAAGATGTTATAAATCATGACACTCAAAAGAGTTCAAGAAATGATACTTTGTAATTCACCCATCCTTCATAATCTCAATTAGGAAAATTAAAATGAAGTATTGACATGTAATATTTAAATCTGAAGAAATAGCAGTGGCATGAATCCAATGGATGTTATACCCAACAACAGCTGACTGCTTGGTGATGAAGATTGAAAGAATCAAAGATGTCGTTCTCACCTGATCCATTCATTATATCTTATCTTATATTATACAGATGTTATTTCAAAAAGGGTGATTATGTCTTATACATCATGCATCTAGTCATGCATGTTAACCAATGACTTAAATTCTGCCAGGTCAATGGTTTTCCTTCTGGCTCAGGCAACCCATTTCACCCTCTTATAGCACTAGGGAAGAAGACGCATTAGTACAAATTTGTTCTAGCATATGTAGTATACAATATTGTGAACTAGTATTTATCAATCCTAGATCAAAAATGAAACTTCTACTGATACTAAATAATACTTTTAGTTAGTCTATCTTTATTTGCTATACTTTTGTCTGTGAGTACTGGTTTAAATACAGATTTTGTCTGTTAGTAACTCAACAGCGTAGAATAGTTTGATAACAAGAAGAGGTGAAAGGTCATTGAAATAGAATGTTAGTATTCACACTCTTTACAGCAAACTGGCAAGACTGTCAACTAAGACAATTAACATCAAACATGATTAACAAATAGCTGCATAAAGCCTTGGCAGAAGAAATGGCCGTCATCACCCCATTTGTTTTTTATTGTCATAGGCTGACAATAGTACAAGAACAACAGATAAACAAACAAAAACTTTGGCAAAAGTCTAAATCTTGTAATTGTGTGCTAACATAGACATGTAGCTAACATAGACATAGTTTAGCTAAAGTAGACATAATACATGTAACATACGCACAGCCAATTTACAATCAAGTGTATGCAATCTTTGCTCAATTGACTGAACTGAACAAGTATCTCAAATTGAATCCAAATTCATATAATGTATCAATGCCGACAACTGTAATGCTTTAGAAAATAATGATGAAATAACTTGCTAGCTCTGGATTAAACCAGAGTACCAGTTCAATGGTGTGATGGAGATAAGTTCATCCCTGGATTAAACCAGAATGTTACATGGTCAAATGACAAGCTTCAATAAACACCAGAAATATAGTTCCATCTTTATTGTAACTATTTTGAACATGTATTAGAAATAGTTTTTTTTTTTAAATATTTTTTTATTCATTGAAATGAGAAAAATAAGAATCGGATGGAATGCAAAAAAATGACAAATTATCTGAGTGATCAGACCTACTACAATCTTATTTATAATTCACAAATTCTTTTAAGAGGAATTATACCAAATACTGCATGTAAACATAATAGAAAATCTTTTTTTATTGTAGGTATCAAGTTTTATTTTTATTGTTGAAAGCCCTTTATGAATCAAGGGAACAATGTTATTTTGATTAAAAAAAAAGTCTTTTTATAGATTAGTATTTCCAAATAGTTTAAAACACAATAGTTTGTTTTTGTTTGTTTTATAAATAATATTTGTGTCTTACTAAACATTATTTTTCTTTATACCAAATGAGCAACCATGTCAAACAGATTGAATGATGAATGCTAGACAATATAGTCTTCACAGAACTTCACACACAGATTGAGCACATAAGTATATAACACTTAGTACTTGAGTATACAAGGTCACACAGTATGCGTGAAAGGAACAGGTTACACTCTCGAAAGGAACAGGTTACACTCTCGTCTAGCATAACTTTGATTCTTTACATGTAGTACTAGACAGAATAGAAATTCAACACTATGAGGCTTGTCCAACAAAGAAGGGAATCAGTTTTAGTCTATATAACCATCAAGTTTCCAATGATAATAGATGAAAGAGAAGTAACCAGAACATGTTTTATCTTCTTCATAACTTTTGTGGTCAATGTTACTACAAAACAAAATTTCAGAACATCAAACACATATATATGTGTGTGCTAATTTTGTATTGGTTGCTTAAGATATTTCAAGCTAATTTATGAAAAGGAAATAATAGCTTATTTTACTTTTTTTTTTTTCTGGGTTCAATACAAAGACTGCAAAAAAATTGCCTTATTTACTTTTCAAAAATAAAATAATTAAGTATAATGCAATTTTCTTGCTAATCAGTGTGTCAGGCTCCAATTTCTTTCTTGGACCTGTGGGGTATTCAGAAGGTTTCCTTGCTGCCTTTAGGCACCTAACACAAATCAGCTTGAGTGAGGCCCCTTGATAGTTAGCCAAGCAGCCAATGCTTCACACATTCCACTTGAGAAACAACAGACTATTCAAAACAAAAATCTTATAAAACAAAACAAAAAAAGCACTGGTGTTTGGCTAAAATTAAAGGGATTTTAAAGAGAAAAAAAAAAAAGGTGACATTGGTTAATCTCATTGTGTAAAGTTTAAATTCTGTGAGTGATAATAGCTTAACACAATCATTTATATCAGAAAATGATGGTATCACAATAATAGCAGGTGTACACACACAAAGTGTTCAATGCAGGAAATTGTTGCAATAATGAAACAAAATGGCAATAGGCATACACCTACACAATGGAAATAGTCAGGCATACACCTAAGTCAATATGAACAAAAAAAAATTGGCTCTGGATACATAATATGAAGAACAAGAAATACGAATACAAAACTTAGAAGAGCCATATCAAATAAAGTTCTGAAATTAAAATGTCTTAACATGAACTGAATCTCAGAATAATAAATCATGAAAGCCCAACATTTCTTTTTGCTTTATTTTAATGGAACATATCAAAAAAATTTTTTGGCTACAGGGTAATGTACAAGGAAATCAATGACAGGGAAAAAAAGATCAATAATAATAATAAGAGGTGCAATCCTCAATGGCTAAATGTTGGTTAAGAAATAATCTTTTTTTTTAAATGAGACATAAGAGATTTCACAGCGTGTGTACTGTCCACTAATGCCATTTATATTTTATTTTGATATACATTTCTAAAACACTGCGCTACAGATTGTCTGGGTCAGTAAAAGCAATACACATCACAGTCCACAAATAGGTAAATACTAGACAAGTAAATGTCAAACTTAGAACAGAGCTCCACAAAAAGGTAAATACTAGACAGGTAAATGTCGAACCTAGAACAGAGCTCATTTGAAACAGACCAAGTATTGATGGCTAAAATAATTAAATCATAATGGTGATGTGGACCTGACTGAAGAAACAAGTTAGAAATTTAGAAGAATATTATGTTATTTTTCTTTAGGTTTATACTCATAACACATATTTTAATACATAGACAAACTTTTTGAAAATATTGATAAGCAAACTATTTTTTAAAACCATATACATTTTTTTACACTTTATTTTTTTAAATTTTTAATCAATTTCGCTTATAGCTCAAAGTAATTTTTATTATTTACTTGGCAACAGTTATCTTAATTCCTCTTCATTTTCTTACATTTCAAGGCTCCTTATTGCCACCACATTTACTCATATCACTTTACTTTTTAGAATATATATTAATAAAAGTCTCATTTATCACTGTCATTAATTACATATGTAAGTATGTGTGAGAACATATGAAACAAAAAAAAATCAACACAAATATAATCCAAACCAACATTAATAGAAACATAATTCAAAAAGTTACATCACAGAAACTGGTTTAAGAAAACATCAAAAAGTTGAAACATAATGAACACAGAAATGAGGCTAGCAAGAAACCCAGCTTGTGACATCACTTACAGGGCTGATGTTGGTTAATTAATTCCAAACCAGCAAGGTTAGGTAAAGGTAAAAGATGGCTGAGTAATCTGTACATGTCTATGCAACAACCAGACTGGAATAGAAGACATGCAAATACACACAGACACAATGTCATCATCATAGTAACATTTTTTTATCTAATATTCAACTGGTATATATATTTTTCTTCGGTACAAAACATACATTGCTAGAGCTAGGTACTATTGTTAAAGTACTAAGCACTCAAGCACTGGCTGACAGGTCCCTGACACACAATGTGGAGTTTCCTCATTAAACACCGAGTGAGTAGTAAGAAGAACTACTGAACAGATTCCGTCAAGCCAGGAATTGTGAACTATTGAAACAGTGAATTGCTGTGAAGCACAAGCAACTGTGCTACAAGAATGTCTAAAGACAAATATCAGTCATAGAGTTTGTCCAAGAAAACACAACATTTTGTCCAAAACAAAACAAACAAACAAAAAAGTGTAAAAAAAGTCAAACAGTTGCACGGGCAGGTTGACGATACACTTTTTTTTATGTTGTCGGGTGCCGAGCTCGGGAATGGTGGTGGTGACCAACACGGGCTCTCTGTCTAATCACATCAATGCCCAATGAGTTGTTTGTAGGATGAAAAGCTGATCCGGAGCACAAGCTCGCCAGGCCTCCAGTGCAACTCACATGCTGGAGCTGGGGAGAAAATTCACAGGAACTTTTCAAATCACATGACAAGTGTTTCACATCCTGCGTAGGAGAAGGTTGTTAAGTACCGGATGGACATTGCAACACCTTGACCAGCTCAATGTAGTTCTGATTTTTACTAAAGCTTATGTCAAGATTCATATGTACATCTAATACTTAAGAACATTTTAACAAGAAAACTAAAAAAAAAAAAAACTTAAAAAAAAATAAAGCTTATAATAAGTGTATCAATTAGTTTGGATCAGTCATGTCATTAAATTTGTAATAGATGTAGACTAACAATAATAAATCTGTGCGATTAGAAATATTTTGACCACTTGTTTTTGTTTAGCACAGTTTCCTGCTTTTAGCTGTCTCACTAAGCTCTGATCCTATCACTTGTCTGGACCAGTTGAAAAGGGGTGGGGGAGAAAACAAAGAAAGGAGGATAGTTTTTTAAATTTATTAAAAAAAAATGACCTCAACCCAAAACGGTAACCACACTGCTAGCAAAGAGCATATGAACATGCATGGAAGATTGTAAAAGTTATCTATTGTTTCTATTTCATGTTTGTGTTCACTAAGCCTCACTCAACAGCCTAGACAGGGGACTAATTCAGCTTATACCACCGCCTCAGTCAAGTACAATTTCTTTCACTTGTTCAAGATACCAAACAAAATAATTAATTACCAATAGTTAATTAAGCAAATGATTAATTTTTTTTATTGATACTTGTGTTGTCAGGTTAAAGTAATTAATTGTGCAAAATTTCATCTTACCATACAGAGTGAGTTGATATAAGCTTTGTAAAAAAGACTATATGCAGTATGCGTGAAAGTTAACATTGTATGTGAAAGTAAGCAGAAGACTTCAAGCAAATGGTTTCCTCTTCTCTTTCTTATTTATGTAACTTTAACAAAAATATTTTTTGTTCAAATTGGAATTTTCTATTGTAGCACTTAATGATAAGAATCATTTTGAGTTAAAGAAGGAATGCTGTTTGCGTTTGTATCTACACTGTTATGTTAGTAATGCTGAGGTGGAAAATTGTAGTCAAACTGAATTTCCATTTGTGGTTGGACCAATAAAATCATCTTATATTAATTGTTATTTTAAAGGCTGGTTTATTGTCCAGGCTTTGTTGTCAGCTACATTTTCACAATGCCAAGTCTCTTTTGAGGACAAAGGAGTGGTGATCTTGTAAAAGTATATGAGAGAAAAGCAATAAACTGATGACTCACTCAACAAATCTCCAGACTTCCAGATCAATGATGACAAAATCTTCCTCCTTGGACAAAACATCATTATGAAATGTGCTGCATTCATGGGAACGTCCTTTGTTGAGGTCACCATCAAGCCACAAACCAAATAGGCCCCTGAGCAGAAGAGAGAGTAAATCAGACTTTTTCCTCATGCTAGACTGAGGACTAACATCTTATTGGATGTAATGAGCCATTAAGGCCAAAGCATTTTAGTTTATGTTTATACTATGTTTAAATGTAGCCTTTAAAAAAAAAATATATAAATCATATTCAAAAGTCCTTCTGGATATTATGTAGCCTCACCCTCATATTTTGAGCAATAAGAATCTTACTGGTGTCTTTAAGCTAAACAGCCCCATCACCATATATTTGTTTGTTTGTTTTTTAACAGATAATAGCAATTATTTTAAATCTATGCATTTTATCACTATCTTTTTAAAAAAGAAAACAAAGAAACTGTGACAGTAAAGAAGTCAACAAAAAACTTACTCTCCAGAACCAATGGCAAAACTATCTTTAGTCCCATACATAAAGAATTGATTGTCACCTTGCCACAAGAATTTCTACAAAATAAAATATAGTTATTAAAATGCATTTTTTTTAAAATTTAAAGCTATGAAAAATAAAGTATCAATAAATTAAACTTTCAAATAAAATTTTATCTTTCATCAAGCTAAACAAGAGATATTTAATCTTTTATGAAAGCTAATAAGACTCATTGGAATTCAAAGAAATGCATATGCACAAAAAACATCGAAGTAACTGAAATGTTTGAACACACCCCCTTGCAGAGTTATCTCCAATTACCTCCCTGTAAAGGTAGTGGATAGGGAAAAGCCTGTCAGATCTAGTGGATAACTGGGAAATAAAATAGCTGAGGTGGACCAAAGAAACCCCTCAAGAGGCCAGTCTTTAGAACAGTGGAGATAGAAGGAAATAGCCAAAATCACTAAGTAACATTTCCCTTTCAGACCTTGCGATCTATGGGGCAGATGATGTTAAGCTCATCTGTTTCTATGGCCAATGATTAAAAAACAGGGTGTCATGTGGCCAGCACAACGACCAACCACTTTTACTTTATCCAACTCAAGTCAGATACTCATTAGAGTTGGGTGAATTCAAGGATGCCCTAAAAATCCAGCAAAATCCCAGTCAGAGTCTTCACTGACATTTGAACCCAGGACCCCAGGTTCGGAAGCCAAGCCACTAAAATCAAATAGATCAGATGCTTATAGGTACAAGATATGTGAGATGTCAGTATTATTGTGAGACAGACCATTTTCTTATAAATGCTAATTTATAAAAAAAAGAATAAGCACATTAGTCTACAAATAAAAATAATTTCTTAAGTACAGATCAACATCATTGTCTAACATTCATACACTCTTAAAGCCTAAATAGTTAAAGATCCTCATATATCAATCATTCATGAATGATGTTCATAGTTAATATTTTAAGCTAAGAACACAGACTTGGATGGATATGTGATTACAAAGTATAAGTGGTCCTCAAACTGTGCATACTAATTTCTGAAAGGTGTAACTACAAAATCTTACAAAATATTCACATTCTTTTTCTGTACCTTTTACTTAATTTTATAAGATGACTCATTCAAGAGCATTCATTTTAGACCATGTCATAATTCCAGTATTACAGCTCACACAATGGCTTTTTTTTTTTCCTTCCGCCTCTGTTATCTCCATGAGGTATAATATTTTAATCATATTAAAAAATAAAATGCATAATGTGGCAGCAGTACAGTAAACCCAAACTTGAACCTAGAAGAGCCCCTTCCAAATACTCACTCTGAAATCAGGATAAAACGTAAACAAGAAAGTGCTCCCGGATCCATAGAATGTATCTGAAGGTTTCATCAGGTGGCTCATGAAGGCACCAAATACCTGAGGGAGGAAATGTGAAGAAATAGAACAACTATACAAAACTAGCTGACTTGACACTAATGTTTTGTTGACATTTGTACAAAATGTGTGAATCCCTGAGAGCAAAACAATTATTTTATAAGTATTAGCTATTTTAAATGCTCTGATGCAGAAAATATTTTTAAAAATATAACCTGATTATGGGAAGTTATCAAACAAATGTATGGTATGGCTGAAATAGTTGGTGTGTTCTTATTTGCTCTGAATACTTTTTCATTCTTTAAAAAATGGCCTTCATTATTATATCCTTTCCAAAGCTCGTGCAGGACAGTGAGATGGCAGCAGGCAAGGTCTGAATTTGGGACATGATGACAGTCCAAAGTACAAAAATCACAACCAGGCAGCCATACTGATAATATTTAATATATAATAGCTGTTTTAGAAGAACCTTTTTGCTAAGCCTTTAAAAAAAAAAAGAAACTATGAGCTATTGGCTTAAACATTAGATTTTTAATGTAAAACATACTCCAGGAACACCACAGCAAATCAAACTTATTTATTCTGTCAGTGATACCTACACACTTATTGGAGTCTCTGATGAACAAGATGGTTGGGGAGTCATCAACATTTTCCATCTTTTGGTACAGGTTCTGCAGGGAGTAGCCATGTTTGTGTGTTGCATAGGTCAGCTCCCAGTTGTAGCCTACAGTCATGTTTCTAGGTAGTGAGCGAACAAGCTGGAAGACAAAGGACAAACAAGAAATGAAAGAAAAGCAAGAACGTGAACATGGAACTGACAAGTCATTTATGCTGAAAGCTACAACACAACATGCATCTTGACTAGTTTGAATACTTTCTTGAACTGTTATAGCCTATACACAGCATGTGTTAAGAAACTATATAAGGTGTTCATCAACCAGGAGTTGAATGAGGAACCCTCTGGGTTACTTTCAAGTAGTGCCAGAAAAAAAGACAAAAAAAATTAAAATAGTTAAAGATCTAAGGGAAGACCACAGAAAAGATGGACTGATGATGTAATGACAAAAAGCCCAGGTTGGGAATAATCTAACAGTAAGGAATTATTGAAACAGGGACATTAATTAGCAGTGGCTCCTTTGTGAAAGGTTAATTATTACATCTTGTGTTAAGCCAGATAAATTAAAGGTGTTCAATTGTTTATATTAAAGCAAGAAATAAAAATATGACCTAATA
>JADKLZ010069747.1:0-14721 GCA_021533235.1 Biomphalaria straminea | reverse complement strand
ACTTTTACTGTCGCTAAAACTATACACAAAATATATTTAACTAAATAAACTAATATAATCTCTAACCATAACATAACACAGTCCAAACAAACAAAAAAAAATTCAGGAACAATAGCGATCTATCAGCTAAGTTTTCCTGGGGGGGGGGTCTTTGCTGTAACCATTCTTCTCTTTAAGTAGGCATGAATAAAATGATGCGACGTCTTCTGCACGGAGACATCTTTAACTTACGGCGCAAACTCTCCCATACTAAAATTAAAAAGATTATCGTTCCTTCTTTTAACGCAGACGATTGCGCCTTTCTATTTTTAGCAAACACTTGACAGAGCAGGAGTCTAACTTATATAGGCATACACATAGACATAAATATGTATAGACTGGAAAAAGGAAGTAACTTCATGTAACTTAAAAACATGTATATCTATTAAATTCGGATCCCCGAATTATGCAAAAATTATAAAATTTGCATGATCTTCAGACAAAATTTATAGACATAAAATAAAGTACACACAATTTAACTGAAATTCAAAAATTTTTGGTTTCATAAAACTCTCTTATTGGCCAGTCTATATTTATGTATATGTATGGGCATACACATTGATTTAATAAATTAATAATATCAAGATCAATGAATAGATGAAAGTATTTAATAGATACACATATCATTAACTGCAAAATATGTTAGGCCTGAACAAAAGTTTTACCTTTTAAATTGCCATCTGAATAATTAACAATGGTATCCGGATCATATTTTGAAGCTGAATTATACGCAACAACATCAAAGGAAATAAAACACACCTAAAATGTAATATATTTTTAAAATAATAAAACGTCTTTAAATATTTTAGTAATTTCAGAAAAGACATTAAGCTAATATGGAAATATGGGCCTATGCTATGCCTTATCTTCATATCTTATCTTATATAATACAGACGTTACTTCAAAAAAGAAGATGCAAAAACATACTAAGACCTATTAGATTATGAACTCGGATGGAAAAAAAAACGCAACAAAGAGGTCTGCAGGTGTGGGGTGTTTGTATGTCACTGAGTCCTGACATGAGTCGGGGAAAGTAAAAGCTGTTAATGTAGACTAATTGAGAAGAGAGCTCATGACATTAACTATACACAAAAAAAAACAGATGAATGAACTGCTGTTGCCAACGACTATTACGTTCCATAGAAAAAATTAAGAAAAAAACCTCTTCCCGCTCTTTTTTTTTTCCGAAACAAAAAAAAAAAAGCTAGATAGGTAAATTGACCAGACGTCCCGACATAAGCGTGACAGTTCCGCTTTAAACGATCAATGTCAGGCTTTTATTTTAAACTAGTTTTTAATGTTTTGACTAAAATGACTTAAAAGTACCGCCTTGCGGTGTTTTCTACTTGATCCTTATTCCGTGTTTACTGCTTAGCAGCATTAGCAGCTCCTGTGTTAGAAGCGTGGGTAGTGCGTTTACTTTCCATAGGCCTACTTTTTGGGGAAAAAAAAGATATCCGTTAACACTATTTGTCAATCAAATAATTTATGTATTTACAAAGACATTTCCGACACCCATATGGGGTCCCAGGGGGATCTTCAAATTCTCCCCTCCCCATTCCCCCCCCCTTAGCTACGCCACTTCAATCAAGACTAATTAACTAGATATTATTATAATAATCTACTTAAATCCTACTTTTCCTTAAGAAGTGACTTACAAAAGTCAAGAGGCTGATGACTATCGTAGTACATGATGTTGTCAACATTTCCAAAGTAATAAGCGCTATACTCCATTAAACAAGAACTAGCCACATAACTTGAAAGATATGAACCCAAACACTACACACGATACATAGATACTTACATCCGTGTCACTAGCTAGTTGACTTTTTAAACGTTATCTGATAGTAAGTTTATCAACTCAATCTTTGAAAAAAAAAAGCACCAAGTACAATCTAATTGTTTCTTACTACAATGATTAAAATACTTCCCTAATTGCTTAGCTCGCTTAACTCAAGCTCTTGCTTTCTACTGGTCCGTTTCTTTAGGACCTAGGCCTAATATTTGGGGTCCGTTATAGGCCGATAACTGTATGTAACCCATTCAACCCTCACATTAAAGCTTTTGCTACGAACACACCTTTTTTTTTTAAAAAAAAAAAAGGGCTTATATCAACTCAATCTGTCTGTCCACCTGTCTGTCTGGTGCAAAGTTTGAACACATTTTTTCTGTTCTGTTGTCACAGATTAATAAACTTCTTGTAAAGAATTTAAATCTGTCATAAACAGTACTGGACCTTGGCATAAAATGATTCTGAAACCTTTCAATGAGTTTGTCTACAGTCTCATCTTCACATACTTCGAAAGAATTGTAGATGTCTCGAGCGGGTTCACCGATCAGGTGTAGCAGTAAAGCTTTCTTTACTGGTTCGGGCTTCGTGTTCTTTTCAGTGGCGACCATAAACAGTTCAAAACTTTGTCTCCATTTTTTCCATCTTTCAGATAGATTACCGTCTAGTGACAACGGTTTAGGAGGATCGAATAATTCCATTATTATTACAGATTCTAATCTAGATTCTATGTCTAGATCTAGATCCAAAACAATTTAGGCCTAATATGAACTAGGTCTATGTATACCACTTGATACAAATAAATGTATTTTGGAATAATTTAGAAACCACTACCTTAGTCTCGTTATAGCCTATTATTTATTGTTACTTTGTAATGTCTACAGTAGTTTATTAATCTGTGACAACAGAACATTTTCTCCCATTTTCCATTTAGGATAAAGTTAAACTTTGCTTATCTATTCAATAAATCTGACAAAACATGAATCAATAAAAAAAAAACAGTTAGTGAATTAGCAGGCTATTAATTATATTTTTTGATTTGATTTAAAAGTAAGGGAAAAATGCTACTTAATGAGAGAAGTGTATTATATATTGAGTGCTAACAAATTAATAAAAAGGAGATAAAGCCGTAATTTTTAGATAAATGGCAGCAGTTAGCAGTTTCTTCCCTTAAATAAGCTTTGTTTTTAAAAACAGCGATGTCCTTGCGAACGCCGGTATAGACAGTATAGAGGGACTTCTTATGATCCGACAGCTACGCTGGGCAGGGCACGTATCCCGTATGGGAGACGAACGTATGCCAAAGGCAGTCTTTTTTGGTGATCTAAAAGGTGGTCGACGTAACAGAGGCGCCCCACGGAAACGCTTCAAAGACCAGCTTAGGCGTCAACTTTCCTTGGCTGACATAGAGGAGAGCACCTGGCTGCATGCGGCGTCGGAACGAGACAGCTGGAGGTCACTCACAAAGGCCGCGGGATACACATTTGAGACCAAAAGAAAATCTGCCGCCGAGGACAAACGCAGACGACGGAAAGAAAATCTAAACCGACCACCTGCGGACAATGGTTTCGCTTGCCCTGGATGTGGCAAAATATGTAGGTCACAGCTGGGACTGCACAGCCACGGGAAACACTGTATTCCTCACTAATCTTCGGACTCGAAGACAAGCCTATTATTTGATAAAGTTAATACCAACTCGCTCTGTCTGGTGCTAACTTTGTACACGTTATTTCTAGCACTTCCCATTACCATGAGGGCGGGGTGGCTGAGCGGTAAAGCGCTTGGCTTCCGTACTGGAGGTCCCGGGCTCAAATCCTGGTGAAGGCTGGGATTTTTATTTCGGGATTTTCGGGCGCCCTTGAGTCCACCCAGCTCTAATGGGTACCTGACATTAGTTGGGGAAAAGTAAAGGCGGTTGGTCGTTGTGCTGGCCACATGACACCCTCGTTAACCGTGGGCCACAGAATCAGATGACCTTTACATCATCTGCCCTATAGACCACAAGGTCTGAAAGGGGAACTTTTTTCCCATTACCAGATCAAAAATGAAACTTTGCACAATTATTCGTTGTCCATTTATGTCATTTAAAATATAAAACAATTAAGTAGTGGCAATTGATCAATTTTGTTTGAAATAGAGAAAGGGAAATAAACCTTTCAGAATCTAGATTTTCAATGCTATTAGGAATCTTTTTTTTTTTTTTTTGAGTGTTTTTTTTTTTTTTACTGTGGTACAAAGTAATGTGCTTGTTCTCTCGCTTTCTCTAAATCTATTAAAACAGTCCGAATACAATCTCTGAGGCCATTTTCTAAAAATATCATAAAAAATGAAAATAATTTTTTCTCAGTTATATACAGCTATGAGAAGTGAACAAATAATTCCCCAGTAGGCCTAATAATAAGGCTTGTCTTCGAGTCTGATAAGCAATAAGAAAGGCAATATTTCCCGTGGTTACGCAGGCTCCAGCTGAGACCTACATATTTTGTCACGTCTAGTGCAGGCATTATCATTGTCCACTGATGGTCGATTTAGATTTTCTTTTCGCCGTCTACGTCTGTCTTTGACAGCGGATTTTGTGTTGTCTTAAATGTGCATCCCGCTGTCTTTTAAGTGACCTCCAGCTGTCTCGTTCTGAAGCCTGTAACCTGGAGCTCTTTTCTCTGTAAGTTAAGGTAGGCGTACCTTAGTGCCTCAGCTGGTTATTTCAATATTATTAAAACGCATCAAAGAGTTATTTGTCTACGTATGAGTCATTATGAGTTATCTAACGACACTGACTCCCCAGAGAAAATGACGATGTGAATATTCATTCTTGAAGTAACGTCTGTATTATATAAGATAAGAAGATAAGAAGAACGTTTTTATTATGATATTCCTCAAGGTTCTAGAATCGGTTGAACCAAACAAAGGGTGAATTCAGTAATTGTACTGCATCTGTTAGTAGAGGATTCCAGGATTATTTTCAAAAAGATAGTTCCAACTTTAAGGGTCTGATAACTGTCAAAATTAGATTTATCCCAGTGCGGCGAAATAGCTAGTAATTCTTTTTTCAAAGGATATAGGCCTACACCAACTGCCAAATCAATTAGAAAATCGTTACACAGTTGTTTTCGAGATCCATGTCTTGTTTTTTTTCACCCATAAAGAAGTTGCAAGCTGAATAGAGACATTGTAAAAAAAAACAATTAAAAAAAACTTTTTATTAAAAAACAATTGGTAAAAATATTTCTAATCCCACACATTTATTATTGTTAGTCTAGACTTGTCATAACATGACTGATCCAAATTAATTGATGCAACTCAGAAAGACTCAAAGATAAAGAAGTATTTCTCGTCCATTATGCTAGGACAAATTTGTAGGCTACAAATGCTCCCCTAGTGCCATTAGAGCATGGAATGGGTTGCCTGGGCTAGCCAGGAAAACCAGTGACTTGGCAAAATTTAAGTCATTGGTTAATAGCATGACGAGTATGACGTAATCATCTTCTTTTTTGAAGTAACGTCTGTATAAGATAAGATAAGAATATATAAGCTTTTTATAAAGTTTTTTTTCTTATTACAATTCTTCTATTCAGCTTGTCTGGGAGTAGGGTTATTTGTGTAGATGTTATGGTGATCGCTTTGTAGGCTAAATGTATTTATTAAAAAGCATTTTTTTTAAAAAAGTTAAATAACCATAATTTGAACTAGAGGGCGCTAGGCTCCTCAAGCCAACTTACCATCCATTATACCGTATCAGTGAAACGCTTATGAAAAAAAATAATATATTGTTAATTTTAAACCTTAAAGTTGCGACCTATTACTCTTTACATTACTATACAAAGTTTGAAAAGGACTAATTCAACTTAAACCATAGCATCAGTCAAGTACAATTTCTTACCCTTGTTTGATACCAAACTAAAAAACAAAATACCGATAGTTAATTAGCTAATTGGTTATTTTTTAAATTCATTCTTGTTATGTCAGGTACAAGAAATAATTATGCAAAATTTCTGCTTGATCCGAGATTAGGTGTGTGAGAAATATTGTGTACAAACATTTTACAGAGAAACAGACAGAGTGAGTTGCCATAATCTTTAAAAAAAAAATAAAGTGGCAGTTCGTGTTAATCCTCGGATTACGTGAGTTACAATAGGGTGTAGCGTAGTGTGCAATGTGGGCCCACAACTAATCCGCAGGGCCACCCAATAACTTGAGTATAACACAGGGACTGGTTGGCCACTCATTTTGACCTATCACAAGATTCTTACATATTCACAAACTTCAAGTAGGAAAATGTGAAGTTATTATTGCTGGTTATTGCACAAAATATCTAAGCATTTTCTATGTATTGCCTGAATTTCCTACTTTGTCGGTACAAATATAGATGGAAATGCTTTATTGGTAAGCCTATTTGTCAACCTATTGTTCAAAATATTTTTTAGCTGCCCCGAAAGGGGAATTAATAGATGGTATTAGTTTTGTGTTGTCTGTCCGTCCGTTCGTCCGCCTCGTTCCTATCTAGTAAACCAGAAAAAATCATCATGATATTTTAGCTTTTTCATAAAAATACATCATTTTCACAGTTATTCATTATAATATTAATGGAATGTTGGATTATTTAGTAAGGGAGATGACTATTTATCATATTTTAAGACAGTTATACAAGCGGTTTTATATTTTTTTCTAAAAAATAATTTTAAAATATATACTAATTACTACATTTACAATAAATTTACTTTTTTTTTAAAGAGGAAAATAATGCATACGTGGAATATAATGTATAGCAACAATTAGGCCTATTAAGTATTATTTCATATTAAACACGTGAATAAATACCACTTTATTATTGAAATATACAGAACACAAAAACAAAAGGAATCTTTTTTTTTTGTCATACAAAGAAAAAAAATGTATTTATACTAGAGGTTTTGAATGAGACATTGCCTCATTACCAAACAATTAGATCAATTAGATAATCATTCAATAATATCACTTAGGATAAGGTCGCATTTAACTTGACTTTCACATTCTCATATCCCTTAATCTCTTGGACCGTTGGGGCACCACATAAGATTCACCAACCGTCTTTCTTCATTTCTGTCTGTCCTCTCCTTTGATAGAATTTCATTTAGGCCTACTGTCCATTCTTTGATGTTGTCTTTACATCGCTTTCTTTCTTTTCATCTTCATCACTTTCCTGGTACTGTTCCCCGAAGGAAGGTCTTTGCGAGTCCCGAGGACCTTGTGGTGTTGCCAGAGTTTGAGTTTACGTTTTTTTTGACAAGTGGTCAGCAGGTCATCGTGGGGTCCAGTTGCTGTATTAATCCTGTATCTAATCTTTTCATTCGTGATGCGGTCTTTGTAAGGGACACATAAGATTTAAGAATATCTTAGCTCATCGAATGCAGATGAATATTAACAATGAGATAATAATAAAGTTAATTGTCGCTAATAAATCTCCATATCCTGTGGTAGGCTATCAAGTCGTCAATCGAACTATCACTACAACAGTATCAGCAACAGTTTCGACACCAGCACGTCTTTTCTTTTTGTATCGACCAAGATAAGGTTGTGGTTGTTAATACTTTCTGATCAATAAGTAAAGTAAAGTTTCCCCTTTCAGACCTTGTGGTCTATAGGAGAGATGATGTAAAGGTCATCTGATTCTGCGGCCTACAGTTAACGAGGGTGTAATGTGGCCAGCACAACGACCAACTGCCTTTACTTTTCCCCAACTAACGTCGGGTATCAATTAGAGCTGGGTGGACTCAGAGGCGCCCAAGGATCCCGAAATAAAAATCCCAGCCTTCATCAGGATTCGAACCCTGGTTCAGAAGCCAAGCGCTTTACCGCACCTCCTTGTGATCAATAGTTTCTGATATTCTTTCTGAAAATATTGAAACCTGACTGAGCAGATCACTTCGGGGGCAGATTTTGAGTTTATGTAGCCACACAAACTGTCTTTGTAGCATTGTTTAAAAAAATTAAATAGGTCTATATATGTTCCTAGGTGCAGCTAGTATAGCTTCAGATATTGTGCACTTTACTTAAATAAATAATAGTTACAGCTTTTGTATAGCGCTACTTTTATGCTTATAGCATGCTCAGAGGCAAAATGGTTCAAACTCTTGGTATCTGTTTGTGTATAAAAGAAGGTCTGAATAACAAACACCATTTATTATCTTGTTCATAGTGTCCCCTTCAGACCTTGCGTTCTATGGGGCATATGATGTTAAGGTCATCTGTTTGTTTGGCCAACGGTTAACGAGCAGGGTGTTATGTAGCCAGCACCGCCTTTACTTTCCCCAACTAAAGTCAGGTAACCATTAGAGTTGGGTGAACTCAGGGGCGCCTTAAAAATCCTGAAATTCAAAATCCCAGTCTTCACCAGGATTCGAACCCAGGACCTCAGGTTCGGAAGCCAAGCGCTTAACCATTCGACCACCGCGCCCCCTATCTTGTTCATGCTAAACTATAACTATTTTTAGAAATGAGTTTTGTTAGGTCCCATATTACTTTCATGCACACTGATTCTCTTTTAAAGTTTTTTCTTTTCTAGATCTAATTACTATTTTTTTTAAACACTTTGTCCTTAAATGGAAAATGAGGGTGAAGCCAAATAAAGACTATGCAAAAAAAAAATAAAACAACTTCACTTTTATCTCCTTTAAATTGCTATTGCTTGAGAGTGCATATTCTTGAGAGGGTTAGGGTGGTTCAGTTGCAAAGGTCATGGTTTCAAATCATGGAGATTTTTTTATTAGGGGATCTTTAGTGCTTCTAATCATCTAATGGATACCTGACATTGTTGGGGAAAAGTAAAGATAGTTGGTCGTTGTGCTGGCCACATGACACCCTCGCTAGCTGTGGGCCACAGAAACAGATGCTCTTTCCATCAACAACAACAAAAAGAGAACAACTAATCTGGAGAAACAAAAAGTCCAAACTTTGCTAAGATGTTTTTACAAAAATAGTTTATTATCTTAGTAAATATTATGATCTAAATAAATAGAAAATTGAACCATAAATTACAGACACTAAATCAGGAATACAGTTACAATTTGAATAAGTAGATGAGCTACAATAAGTAAGGTTGAATACTTCACAATTCCAACAAGGCTCCATCACAGTGTTACTGGAAGAAACTGGTATTATACAAAACATCCATGTAAGTATTTCAATCTACAGCATCCCTGTAAGAACCTAACTCTATAAATAGCCAACAAATGGGCTCTCATTATTTTAGACACCAGAGAGTCTCAATCCTGGATACTATAATTTCTTCATTTTTCCTGTTGGTATTATGTGCACATTGGGGACGTACATGAAAGTTTGATTTGAGAGCATCTAGTAATTCATTCTTAGGTAGTGGGGGGGGGGGGGGTACTATGGAAACTGTTCTAATCAATAAATCCTGTACTAAGTTCCAGCTTAATTAACAGCTTTTTTAAAGATGAACTAAAAATCTGGCAGGTGACCAAATTTAATATAAAAAAGAAAATATTATGATTTCTGATTAATGATACCAGTGATAAGAATGCAATTTATTTACTTTTTTGTTAAATATGTATTTTTTTCCTCTTTAAATTATTAATATGGACAATAATGTGTATGTACATGATACATATATAAGTTATAATAACTCAAATAATAATGAAGTCTAGTCTAAAAAATGTCAAAACAAAAATGTATTTTAAGGTTAAATAAAAAATAAAGCATTTAAAAAGCTAAAACTAAGTAAATAAAACTGAAAAGTAATTCACTAATTTCAATTCATTCCAGAATCAACAAAAAAATCACTTGAGGAAAAGAAAAGCTAGCTATGTATTATTATAAAATGTTATTTAAAAATGAATGAACTGAAATAATGATGTTATGTAATATTGAGATTTGGTTTTACAGCAAACAAAATGTGTGTAAATAGATGGCCAGCTAAAAATAAATATTTTGTGCAGCTTTAGTCTAAAGTCTCTGAAACCAAAACTATAAACCAAAAAATTAAATGGTGATAATGAAGATTCATTAAGCATTAAGGTGTATAAGTCAATCAAACAAAAAATATAAACTTCAGATCCTGATACTGGGATAACATTTTCATTGCATCAATAATTAAACAACAGAATGATTCATATTTCATCAAAATAAATGATTTAGAAGACATTTTGGTGTCACCACACACCATCTTAGTTTGAAAACACTTTGTAAATGAATATACAAGGCTTCTTGTTCTGCAATTCTTAAAAGGTAATAATAATAGAGTTGTAAATTTTCTTTTTTACTTTAGCACACAAGAAAAATGGAATGCTTTTTAAAAACATGTTTTTTGATTGTACAATGTTTTTCCAGTGTTGTTATTGGATTGAAAACAATAAACAGTCATATACAAATTATAACACTTGTGTTTACATTGTATCGCTACTTTAATCTTAAGTGAGCAAACCCAGTGTTGACAGAACGATTCACTAAATTATGTTAACTTAACTATTATAAAGACTTGGACTTGTTGAGGGTGACTAAGTTTTGGTGGAACTGTTAACATTGATTTTAATTCACTGGTAAGTTTTTCATAGATACAATAATTAAAAGTGCTCCTTAAATATACACTGCAGATTCATTGACTATATAAAGAACAATCAAGTCATTTTACACCAATGTCTGCAAAAGGAAAAAAAAACTTTGATTCAACAAACTTCAGGTGCATGTGTTTTCATCTTCCATGCAGAAACCCTTAACACATAATACATGAGCTTAAAAAAAAGTTATCAATTATTTCACTTACAATTTCGGTACATAATAATATAATGCAACAATATTTACATGACATCAATATATGAACAAACAAAAAATTCTTAAGATAAAAATGAAAAACCAAAAACAACATTTTGATTGCGTGCATGTTTCACATGTTCACTATAAAACACAGCCATTTATTGATCAATTCGTTTCACTCCATCGAACATGTTCAATGAAACACCAGTAATGAATATTGAACATTGTAAAGATTCTTTTAGTATGTACAGACAATAGTTAGAGTACAGACAATGCTTAGGTAAAAATATGAAATGAGAAAATCAGGACTCGCAAAGTAAGGACCATACTAAAAGACAGTTTGTTTATAAGTGATGTTTTTTTTATATTGCCTAACTAGATGTGGTTACAAAGAGAGTTGTTGCAAATTTATGAGACTTTTTTTTAATCAAAAAAAATTATATCATTAATAATTCAGCTACTGTAAATGACTTACTTAGCAGTTTTGAAAAACATGGTTAGTGGTAATATTTGTTAGTAAAACAAATCCTGTCCCATTGTAAAAACTATTTAACAATAGGATAAAGCTGATTATGACTCAATTTCCAAATGTTACTAAAGGGTAATAACTTGAAAGTATGTTTTCTTATTTTTACCAAGAACTAATAGAGAACAAAATATTTACTTACACTAATCTTCTTTCTCTACTTAATTGGATACTTTATAGATAATTACAAGTTGGAGTTTAAACAACAACTCTCTAAATAGCCATATCAAGATTAAGAACCAGATCTTGTATGATAGCTGCTAAATAACTATCATCCATTTCTACATATTTTGACAATCAACAAGAGTAAGAAAAAAAAGATTAAAAAAAAAAATTAATGACATCATCCACCAATCAAAATGAAATCACCATCATCACTTGTATGGAATAATAGAAACTAAGTAGACACAGCAAAAAGAGATAACACACAAAAATGATTTATGCAATTTTCTGCAAGAAGTCAAAGACTTTTGAAACTCTTTTTCACAGCTCAAGGCAAATTGATGAACTTTGACCTGATAGACCAGCTATCATTGAAGGTGTTTGCATGCAAAACAGTGAAGACAAACATTGAGAGAAGTATTAAGCCTAGGGGACGTATGATATAACAATGGAAATGTATTTGGGAGTGTTTATTTTTTCATATATATATATAAAGGATGAAATTGTATGTGTCTTCAGTGGGGAAAACTGTTTCATGTAGCTCTACTTAAAGTAAATTATAATTTCTGGTTCAAAGACAAAATAAAATGTTAGAAGTTATTAAACTGACTTTTGAACACCAGAGGTTTTTTTTTAAATTCCTTAGAGTACAGCAGTGGCGTAGCTATGCATTTGGGGGCCTGGGGGGGCTTAACTTCATTAGTGGCCTTCTACATTTTGTCATTTGACATCATGACATAAGATAATGGCGTAATATTTAATGTAAAAACATTTTCAGATCCGCATTTGGGAGACCCCCTCAAGTTGGGGCCCGGGGGGGGATTTCGAAATTCGGACTCCCCACCCAAACTACAAAACTGGTGTACAGAGGTGAATAGATAGTGTTAAATTAGATCAGGGTGTGTTCCTGACAATGATGTCTCCCTGATGCACACAAGAAAATGTACTCAATACTTTGCAGTATTTGTGCTTAAATGTTGAATGAAAGATAAATTTCAGTATTTCTATAAAAAAAGAAAAAAAGAGAGGATATACTCAGATCTGAAGATACTTCTAAAGGCTGTATCTGTCCTTAAGGCCATGTAAAGCTACTTACATAATGGCTGCTTAAAACTATTAAAGTGAACACTGTGTTCTTTCAAAGAATCACAAGTTTAGAGAGAGTACATACAATACAAACATCAATAGAGATGGGGTGTGTACAGTTGAGAAAAAATAAAAAGATATGTTCTGTTGTATAATTCGAATAGCTCTTTTAGATAGGTGAATATTTGGCCCCAGACAGAATTCCATTGATTCGATACTTTGTCTAAATGAGCTGCCCAAATGTCTAAAATGTTAAAACTTACATCAAATCAACAAACAGCTACCGTATATGATTCAAGTCATATAAAGGTATTGCAAAAAAGGTTCAAAAGCTAGTTTTTAGAATTCATTTCATTTCTTTTACATGAACACAGCAAAAATTAAAAAAAAAAGATTAGATCAATACTGTAGTTATATCAATATCAAAACAGTTGCAGTATCAGGGGAATGTCATTTCAATGTTAAATATTTTTTTTATGGAATAGTGAACAACGCTGCAGAAGATGGAATGTTTTTTTTTTTCTTTTGGACTTAAAAAAGAGTTAAAATGATGGTTTGTATAGGCTTATTGGTGAATGTCTTTGAAACAGGGATCTCAAACAAGTGAGATTTTTAGAATGTTAGGTCTAAACAGTGGGTATGGAAGACAGAATTAAAAAGGCATGAAACATTGCAAAAGTTGAAACAGCTTACAATATAGTGCAGATAAACAGAATGACCCATAGGCAGGTTCCACAACATTAAGTTGTATTCGAATGTATTACAGTAACAACTTCATATTATGTAGAAAAGGATACATATTGTAACAATGAATTAAAAATTTTATAATATACAATATTTTAAATAAGTGAAGATGCTTTGGATTTGCAATGTCAACACAACACAGCAAATATAATGTACATACGCTGGCTTGATGATTAACTTGACAAGGAAGAAAATAATATTTGTTGGTCCAATAAAAAATGTTCTTATGTTTAGTACAATAATATTTATTTAAAATTTCTTATGTAAACATAATTTACACATCTTAAAATAAAATGGTCAGGAAAATATAAAAAGAATATATACTTTACTTTTGTGCTTGTAAGTCTTTGCGATGTAAAAAAGGTGTAAATACATATGAATACATATATTTAGATTTAAACTGTAGTGGATGGGTCAAAACAATGTACTTGATGTTTGAGTAACATATTTGCATAATAAAAGTTTAATTATGCTGTCACACATTATAAGGCGGTGTTAACAATCGAAATAAAAAAAAAAAATTAAGAGAAATCCAACAATAGTCATTTGTTCTCAAAATCGATCGGGCACAGAGAGGGTTGAAGCTACGAGCCAAAAAATGAAAATGTATGGACACAACAAAGCCAGAATTTTGTCTCTCTTTTGTCAGAAGAAAAAAAGCACAACAAGAAACTGTCAGTATATCACATCAGTGGGGAACTCTCACAAGACTGTGGTAGGTTGATTTGTCTTGTTCAATGTCAGGTTCTCATAATCAGACTCTAAAACAAAATGTGAAACCATTACATATAAATATTACCATTAATTTCAGCATACAATATCTAGACATTAATATCAAACAATGCAAACATTATACAGGAAAGATGTCTACATATAACACAATCAATAGCATCTTGAAAACCAAATAGTCAGTATAAGATAGCATAAAGATATAATAGAAGGCAGAAGAGCCGCTGGTCGTCCACTCTTACGTTATACAGATGTATGCAAACGGGACATGAAGCTCTTTAAGATCGACACCAGCAACTGGGAAGAGGTGGCACAAGATAGATCCACTTGGAGAGAGAGCATAAAGAAGGGGTCTTTGATTGCAGATGCCATACACAACAGAAGCAGAAAGAAGTGTGAAAGTGCAACGGCGCCTGGTGACTACATATGCCCAACCTGCGATCGCAGCTGTGTATCAAGGATCGGCCTCTTTAGTCACACAAGAGCTTGCAAGGGGAAAAGATCGTCTCTAGAGACGTAAAATGCCACAGATAGATATATACAAAGCATAAGGAATAAAGGAATTCCTTTTGGAGCACAAAATCACTAACCTTTAAAACATATTGCTATCAAGAGTCAGCCCTAAATGACTTAGAAAGTAAATCAATAATTTATCTATAACTTCTTATTGCTTTTTGTAGTCACTAATAGATATATTTAAAAAAAAAAATAAACATTATCCTAACGGTGACTGTAAAACTAATTATAGAATTTCCCTAAAAGCTGAAATCTATTCATAATATTAACTTTGTTTTTAGAGAATGAATAAAACAAGTAGCTAGAATAGAAAATATTTTGAAATAAGATGAAAAAAAAAAAGATTTTTTTCTTTTGGAGAAATTGGGCCATGGTGGCT
>JADKLZ010069746.1:0-16321 GCA_021533235.1 Biomphalaria straminea | reverse complement strand
ACTTTTACTGTCGCTAAAACTATACACAAAATATATTTAACTAAATAAACTAATATAATCTCTAACCATAACATAACACAGTCCAAACAAACAAAAAAAAAATCAGGAACAATAGCGATCTATCAGCTAAGTTTTCCTGGGGGGGGGGGGGGTCTTTGCTGTAACCATTCTTCTCTTTAAGTAGGCATGAATAAAATGATGCGACGTCTTCTGCACGGAGACATCTTTATCAATTACGCACCGCCAGCAAGGCATGTAACTTACGGCGCAAACTCTCCCATACTAAAATTAAAAAGATTATCGTTCCTTCTTTTAACGCAGACGATTGCGCCTTTCTATTTTTAGCAAACACTTGACAGAGCAGGAGTCTAACTTATATAGGCATACACATAGACATAAATATGTATAGACTGGAAAAAGGAAGTAACTTCATGTAACTTAAAAACATGTATATCTATTAAATTCGGATCCCTGAATTATGCAAAAATTATAAAATTTGCATGATCTTCAGACAAAATTTATAGACATAAAATAAAGTACACACAATGTAACTGAAATTCAAAAATTTTTGGTTTCATAAAACTCTCTTATTGGCCAGTCTATATATATGTATATGTATGGGCATACACATTGATTTAATTAATTAATAATATCAAGATCAATGAATAGATGAAAGTATTTAATAGATACACATATCATTAACTGCAAAATATGTTAGGCCTGAACAAAAGTTTTACCTTTTAAATTGCCATCTGAATAATTAACAATGGTATCCAGGTCATATTTTGGAGCTGAATTATGCGCAACAACATCAAAGGAAATAAAACACACCTAAAATGTAATATATTTTTTAAATAATAAAACGTCTTTAAATATTTTAGTAATTTCAGAAAAGACATTAAGCTAATATGGAAATATGGGCCTATGCTATGCCTTATCTTCATATCTTATCTTATATAATACAGACGTTACTTCAAAAAAGAAGATGCAAAAACATACTAAGACCTATTAGATTATGAACTCGGATGGAAAAAAAAACGCACCAAAGAGGTCTGCAGGTGTGGGGTGTTTGTATGTCACTGAGTCCTGACATGAGTCGGGGAAAGTAAAAGCTGTTAATGTCGACTAATTGAGATGAGAGCTCATCACATTAACTATACACAAAAAAAAACAACAACAGATGAATGAACTGCTGTTGCCAACGATTATTACGTTCCATAGAAAAAAATTAAGCGAAAAACCTCTTCCCGCTCTTTTTTTCCGAAACAAAAAAAAAAAGCTAGATAGGTAAATTGACCAGACGTCCCGACATAAGCGTGACAGTTCCGCTTTAAACGATCAATGTCAGGCTTTTATTTTAAACTAGTTTTTAATGTTTTGACTAAAATGACTTAGAAGCAGGGGCGGACTGGCTATATGGGCATTCGGGCAAATGCCCGGTGGGCCGGTACCCAAGTGGGCCGGTAGGGCCACCGAAAGGACCGCATGAATGCCAGTAAATTTTCTCGAGATTTGTATTATTCTCTTAAAAGGCAGCACCTTGAGCGTCATCATTAAATACATATAGCCTACATTTTACACTTTTCAAGTCTAATACTAATCTAAAGTATTGTCGTAAATTTCCTTTTTCATCCGTCTGTGGGTCGCGATCCCCTTGGGGATCGATTGACCATTTGCCAGGGGTCATCTAAAACCATCGGAAATATGGATTGTTATTGTCTATTCTTCTATTGCTGTATGTGTGTGGGGGTGGTCGCGGCAGAGTGGGGGATTGTAAAAAGAGGTCCCGAACGTAAAAGTTTGAGAACCGCTGGTCTACGGTGCTTCTTGTAGACGTCACTAAACAAGAAAATCAAGGCCTTTATTTCTTATAGAGATCGACGTTAGTGTGACTCTTTATAAGGATCAACAACAACCTTCCAAGTCCTATAGAGAACATGTCCAGTCACATACGAATTTTTTTTTTTTTTTTTTTTAATGGAGTTGGCCCGCTACGAAATCCTTCACAAATCACAATGATTATCATGAACAGTGTTGAAATGTGTTGATTGGAATTAAAATGCAAAAGAATCTAAAAAAAGGGAAACGAAGGAGCAGACAATATTGTCAATAAGTAACAACTATTGCTGAAATGCTGTGCAAAACAATATTATAAACAGAGATTATGTTATCACACAAATTCAGAGGCGGCTCCTATCGAATTCAACAATGGACCAGGAATATTCAAGCCATAGTCTTGTTTTGATAGTTTAAAGTAATACAATTTTAAAATCATTTGACGTTATTTTTCACATAAAAACCATAGACAGTCCTGTATATATATAGTCTATGATAAAAACAAACAGGACGACACTTTGATAAGACTCTTCAAACTCTTCTGGGATAAGTAGAGTATCGTTAACTGATCAACTAAGAACTTTTTTTTTTAATTTCGGGATCTTTGGGCGCCTCTTAGTCCACCCAGCTCTAATGGGTACCTGATATTAGTTGGGGAAAAGCGGTTGCTCATTGTGCTGACAACATTACACCCTCGTTAACAGGAGGCGACAGAAAAAGATGACCTTTACATCATCTGTCATATAGACCAAAAGATCTGAAAGGGGAACTTTACTTACTTTATTACTGGGTAATTGTGTAGGCCCATACTATACGATTTGCATCAGATTCACTTCTAAATGTTTACATAATAAATAAATCTTCACCCCTAGGCAGTAAGACCATAAGCTATATCTTATTAATTTATAGATGTAAATTTAGTTCAAATTGTTTAATAAATTTAAATCTAGATCTACGTCTGGCCTCTATTTAGTCTACTTTAGATTGTTATCATTCACCAACTTTATGATGACAGCATTTACGAATGAACAGGCTTAACGCCATAGAAAACATTAATGCCAAGACAACAAAGTTATAGACTTCGATAGAAATTCAAAGAAACTAGAAAAAAAATGAGATTATCTTGACAGCATTTGTTTTACTGAACGTAAGGATATTAAAAACAAGTGGACATGTTATGTTGTGTATGTGTGTAGCCAGCTTTAAGATGCAATCAAACTAGGTTTCCAAGTTATCGAGAAAGTAGTACATGATAGTAAAGTTCTCTCTCAGACCTTGCGATCTATAATACAAACGTTAAGATTTTCTGTTTCTTTGCCAATGGCTAACGAGCAGGGTGTCTTGTGGCCATCACAATGACCAACAGCCTTTACTTTCTCAAAGACAGGTAGCCGTTAAAGTTAGGTCGACCTAAGAATCCCAAAATTCAAAATCCTAGTATTCACTGAGATTCGAACCAAGGACCCCAGGTTCGGAAGCGCTTAACAACTCAGCCACCGCGCCCCCACGACCTTGTGATATGGACAGTTAAAATAATGGAGGATGAAGAGTTGTATTTGTAAATTGAAGTTCAGATGTCTGAGAAAATGGCGAGGAGTGAAAGTGAATCATAAACACTGTATTCGTTAATAAGGGATGTTCAGATGTCTTGAATGTAAAAGCTAATGTATATGGTAGCAAGAACTTTTCACAATAAGATATTCCTCCATTCCAAGTGTTATACTTTATTCATTTAGCAATAGCACTTGTTCAAAATCATCTAATAAAGTATTCATATACTAACTACTTCCGCTACATTATTAAGATTTACACAATGATTTTGAGGTCAGGTATGATTGGACGCTCATCATGTGGCATACAATTTGTGGGCCGGATTGTATAGAAATGCCCGGGCCGGTTTTGTCTCCCAGTCCGCCCCTGCTTAGAAGTACCGCCTTGCGGTGTTTTCTACTTGATCCTTATTCCTTGTTTACTGCTTAGCAGCATTAGCAGCTCCTGTGTTAGAAACATGGGTAGTGCGTTTACTTTCCATAGGCCTACTTTTTTGGAAAAAAAAAGATATCCGTTAACACTATTTGTCAGTCAAATAATTTATGTATTTACAAAGAAATTTCGGACACCCATTTGGGGTCCCGGGGGGATCTTCAAATTCTCCCCTCCCCATTCCCCCCCCCCCTTAGCTACGCCACTTCAATCAAGACTAATTAACTAGATATTATTATAATAATCTACTTAAATCCTAGTTTTTCTTAAGAAGTGACTTACAAAAGTCAAGAGGCTGATGACTATCGTAGTACAAGATGTTGTCAACATTTCCAAAGTAATAAGCGCTATACTCCATTAAACAAGAACTAGCCACATAACTTGAAAGATATGAACCCAAACACTACACACGATACATAGATACTTACATCCGTGTCACTAGCTAGTTGACTTTTTAAACGTTATCTGATAGTAAGTTTATCAACTCAATCTTTGAAAAAAAAAAGCACCAAGTACAATCTAATTGTTTCTTTCTACAATGATTAAAATACTTCCCTAATTGCTTGGCTCGTTTAACTCAAGCTCTCGCTTTCTACTGGTCCGTTTCTTTAGGACCTAGGCCTAATATTTGGGGTCCGTTATAGGCCGATAACTGTATGTGACCCATTCAACCCTCGCATTAAAGCTTTTGCTACGAACACACCTTTTTTTTCCTTTTTTTTAAAAAAAAAAAGCTTATATCAACTCAATCTGTCTGTCCGTCTGTCTGTCTGTCTGTCTGGTATAAAGTTTGAACACATTTTTTCTCCCATTTTCCATTCTAGGATCAAGTTCAAACTTTGCTCATCTATTCAATAAATCTGACAAAACATGAATCAATAAAAAAAACAGTTAGTGAATTAGTTGGCTATTAATTATATTTTTTTATTTGATTTAAAAGTAAGGGGAAAATGCTACTTAATGAGAGAAGTGTATTATATATTGAGTGCTAACAAATTAATAAAAAGGAGATAAAGCCGTAATTTTTAGATAAATGGCAGCAGTTAGAGGTTTCTTCCCTTAAATAAGCTTTGTTTTTAAAAAGTATTATTTTTTATTTGCTTATCTTATAAAGTTAATACCAACTCGCTCTGTCTGGTGCTAACTTTGTACACGTTATTTCTAGCACTTCCCATTACCATGAGGGCGCGGTGGCTGAGCGGTAAAGCGCTTGGCTTCCGTACTGGAGGTCCCGGGTTCAAATCCTGGTGAAGGCTGGGATTTTTATTTCGGGATTTTCGGGCGCCCTTGAGTCCACCCAGCTCTAATGGGTACCTGACATTAGTTGGGGAAAAGTAAAGGCGGTTGGTCGTTGTGCTGGCCACATGACACCCTCGTTAACCGTGGGCCACAGAAACAGATGACCTTTACATCATCTGCCCTATAGACCACTAGGTCTGAAAGGGGAACTTTTTTCCCATTACCAGATCAAAAATGAAGCTTTGCACAATTATTCGTTGTCCATTTATGTCATTTAAAATATAAAACAATTAAGTAAAGGCAATTGATCAATTTTGTTTGAAATAGAAAAATGGAAATAAACCTTTCAGAATCTAGATTTTCAATGCTATTAGGAATCTTTTTTTTTTTTTTTTTTTTTTTTAGTTTTTTTTTTTTTTTACTGTGGTACAAACCTTTCTCTTTCTCTCTCTCTTGGATGGCTGCCTGGTCGTGAGGTTTGTGCGCTGAACTGTCGTTCAGATTTATCGATGGTCCAGGGTTCAAACCCTGCCCGCTCCCATCCCCCGTCGTCCTGCGGGAGGTTTGGACTAGGAAGTAACTATCTTCAACTCTGAAGGAACATCCGAAACATGTAAAACATTTTACAAACAACTCTAAATCTATTAAAACAATCCGAATACAATCTCTGAGGCCATTTTCTAAAAATATCATAAAAAGTGAAAAGAATTTTCTCAGTTATATACAGCTATGAGAAGTGAACAAATAATTTCCCAGTAGGCCTAATAATAAGGCTTGTCTTCGAGTCTGATGAGCAATAAGAAATGCAATATTTCCCGTGGTTACGCAGGCCCCAGCTGAGACCTACATATTTTGTCACGTCTAGTGCAGGCATTATCATTGTCCACTGATGGTCGATTTAGATTTTCTTTTCGCCGTCTACGTCTGTCTTTGACAGCGGATTTTGTGTTGTCTTAAATGTGCATCCCGCTGTCTTTTAAGTGACCTCCAGCTGTCTCGTTCTGAAGCCTGTAACCTGGAGCTCTTTTCTCTGTAAGTTAAGGTAGGCGTACCTTAGTGCCTCAGCTGGTTATTTCAATATTATTAAAACGCATCAAAGAGTTATTTGTCTACGTATGAGTCATTATGAGTTATCTAACGACACTGACTCCCCAGAGAAAATGACGATGTGAATATTCATTCTTGAAGTAACGTCTGTATTATATAAGATAAGAAGATAAGAAGAACGTTTTTATTATGATATTCCTCAAGGTTCTAGAATCGGTTGAACCAAACAAAGGGTGAATTCAGTAATTGTACTGCATCTGTTAGTAGAGGATTCCAGGATTATTTTCAAAAAGATAGTTCCAACTTTAAGGGTCTGATAACTGTCAAAATTAGATTTATCCCAGTGCGGCGAAATAGCTAGTAATTCTTTTTTCAAAGGATATAGGCCTACACCAACTGCCAAATCAATTAGAAAATCGTTACACAGTTGTTTTCGAGATCCATGTCTTGTTTTTTTTCACCCATAAAGAAGTTGCAAGCTGAATAGAGACATTGTAAAAAAAAACAATTAAAAAAAACTTTTTATTAAAAAACAATTGGTAAAAATATTTCTAATCCCACACATTTATTATTGTTAGTCTAGACTTGTCATAACATGACTGATCCAAATTAATTGATGCAACTCAGAAAGACTCAAAGATAAAGAAGTATTTCTCGTCCATTATGCTAGGACAAATTTGTAGGCTACAAATGCTCCCCTAGTGCCATTAGAGCATGGAATGGGTTGCCTGGGCTAGCCAGGAAAACCAGTGACTTGGCAAAATTTAAGTCATTGGTTAATAGCATGACGAGTATGACGTAATCATCTTCTTTTTTGAAGTAACGTCTGTATAAGATAAGATAAGAATATATAAGCTTTTTATAAAGTTTTTTTTCTTATTACAATTCTTCTATTCAGCTTGTCTGGGAGTAGGGTTATTTGTGTAGATGTTATGGTGATCGCTTTGTAGGCTAAATGTATTTATTAAAAAGCATTTTTTTTAAAAAAGTTAAATAACCATAATTTGAACTAGAGGGCGCTAGGCTCCTCAAGCCAACTTACCATCCATTATACCGTATCAGTGAAACGCTTATGAAAAAAAATAATATATTGTTAATTTTAAACCTTAAAGTTGCGACCTATTACTCTTTACATTACTATACAAAGTTTGAAAAGGACTAATTCAACTTAAACCATAGCATCAGTCAAGTACAATTTCTTACCCTTGTTTGATACCAAACTAAAAAACAAAATACCGATAGTTAATTAGCTAATTGGTTATTTTTTAAATTCATTCTTGTTATGTCAGGTACAAGAAATAATTATGCAAAATTTCTGCTTGATCCGAGATTAGGTGTGTGAGAAATATTGTGTACAAACATTTTACAGAGAAACAGACAGAGTGAGTTGCCATAATCTTTAAAAAAAAAATAAAGTGGCAGTTCGTGTTAATCCTCGGATTACGTGAGTTACAATAGGGTGTAGCGTAGTGTGCAATGTGGGCCCACAACTAATCCGCAGGGCCACCCAATAACTTGAGTATAACACAGGGACTGGTTGGCCACTCATTTTGACCTATCACAAGATTCTTACATATTCACAAACTTCAAGTAGGAAAATGTGAAGTTATTATTGCTGGTTATTGCACAAAATATCTAAGCATTTTCTATGTATTGCCTGAATTTCCTACTTTGTCGGTACAAATATAGATGGAAATGCTTTATTGGTAAGCCTATTTGTCAACCTATTGTTCAAAATATTTTTTAGCTGCCCCGAAAGGGGAATTAATAGATGGTATTAGTTTTGTGTTGTCTGTCCGTCCGTTCGTCCGCCTCGTTCCTATCTAGTAAACCAGAAAAAATCATCATGATATTTTAGCTTTTTCATAAAAATACATCATTTTCACAGTTATTCATTATAATATTAATGGAATGTTGGATTATTTAGTAAGGGAGATGACTATTTATCATATTTTAAGACAGTTATACAAGCGGTTTTATATTTTTTTCTAAAAAATAATTTTAAAATATATACTAATTACTACATTTACAATAAATTTACTTTTTTTTTAAAGAGGAAAATAATGCATACGTGGAATATAATGTATAGCAACAATTAGGCCTATTAAGTATTATTTCATATTAAACACGTGAATAAATACCACTTTATTATTGAAATATACAGAACACAAAAACAAAAGGAATCTTTTTTTTTTGTCATACAAAGAAAAAAAATGTATTTATACTAGAGGTTTTGAATGAGACATTGCCTCATTACCAAACAATTAGATCAATTAGATAATCATTCAATAATATCACTTAGGATAAGGTCGCATTTAACTTGACTTTCACATTCTCATATCCCTTAATCTCTTGGACCGTTGGGGCACCACATAAGATTCACCAACCGTCTTTCTTCATTTCTGTCTGTCCTCTCCTTTGATAGAATTTCATTTAGGCCTACTGTCCATTCTTTGATGTTGTCTTTACATCGCTTTCTTTCTTTTCATCTTCATCACTTTCCTGGTACTGTTCCCCGAAGGAAGGTCTTTGCGAGTCCCGAGGACCTTGTGGTGTTGCCAGAGTTTGAGTTTACGTTTTTTTTGACAAGTGGTCAGCAGGTCATCGTGGGGTCCAGTTGCTGTATTAATCCTGTATCTAATCTTTTCATTCGTGATGCGGTCTTTGTAAGGGACACATAAGATTTAAGAATATCTTAGCTCATCGAATGCAGATGAATATTAACAATGAGATAATAATAAAGTTAATTGTCGCTAATAAATCTCCATATCCTGTGGTAGGCTATCAAGTCGTCAATCGAACTATCACTACAACAGTATCAGCAACAGTTTCGACACCAGCACGTCTTTTCTTTTTGTATCGACCAAGATAAGGTTGTGGTTGTTAATACTTTCTGATCAATAAGTAAAGTAAAGTTTCCCCTTTCAGACCTTGTGGTCTATAGGAGAGATGATGTAAAGGTCATCTGATTCTGCGGCCTACAGTTAACGAGGGTGTAATGTGGCCAGCACAACGACCAACTGCCTTTACTTTTCCCCAACTAACGTCGGGTATCAATTAGAGCTGGGTGGACTCAGAGGCGCCCAAGGATCCCGAAATAAAAATCCCAGCCTTCATCAGGATTCGAACCCTGGTTCAGAAGCCAAGCGCTTTACCGCACCTCCTTGTGATCAATAGTTTCTGATATTCTTTCTGAAAATATTGAAACCTGACTGAGCAGATCACTTCGGGGGCAGATTTTGAGTTTATGTAGCCACACAAACTGTCTTTGTAGCATTGTTTAAAAAAATTAAATAGGTCTATATATGTTCCTAGGTGCAGCTAGTATAGCTTCAGATATTGTGCACTTTACTTAAATAAATAATAGTTACAGCTTTTGTATAGCGCTACTTTTATGCTTATAGCATGCTCAGAGGCAAAATGGTTCAAACTCTTGGTATCTGTTTGTGTATAAAAGAAGGTCTGAATAACAAACACCATTTATTATCTTGTTCATAGTGTCCCCTTCAGACCTTGCGTTCTATGGGGCATATGATGTTAAGGTCATCTGTTTGTTTGGCCAACGGTTAACGAGCAGGGTGTTATGTAGCCAGCACCGCCTTTACTTTCCCCAACTAAAGTCAGGTAACCATTAGAGTTGGGTGAACTCAGGGGCGCCTTAAAAATCCTGAAATTCAAAATCCCAGTCTTCACCAGGATTCGAACCCAGGACCTCAGGTTCGGAAGCCAAGCGCTTAACCATTCGACCACCGCGCCCCCTATCTTGTTCATGCTAAACTATAACTATTTTTAGAAATGAGTTTTGTTAGGTCCCATATTACTTTCATGCACACTGATTCTCTTTTAAAGTTTTTTCTTTTCTAGATCTAATTACTATTTTTTTTAAACACTTTGTCCTTAAATGGAAAATGAGGGTGAAGCCAAATAAAGACTATGCAAAAAAAAAAATAAAACAACTTCACTTTTATCTCCTTTAAATTGCTATTGCTTGAGAGTGCATATTCTTGAGAGGGTTAGGGTGGTTCAGTTGCAAAGGTCATGGTTTCAAATCATGGAGATTTTTTTATTAGGGGATCTTTAGTGCTTCTAATCATCTAATGGATACCTGACATTGTTGGGGAAAAGTAAAGATAGTTGGTCGTTGTGCTGGCCACATGACACCCTCGCTAGCTGTGGGCCACAGAAACAGATGCTCTTTCCATCAACAACAACAAAAAGAGAACAACTAATCTGGAGAAACAAAAAGTCCAAACTTTGCTAAGATGTTTTTACAAAAATAGTTTATTATCTTAGTAAATATTATGATCTAAATAAATAGAAAATTGAACCATAAATTACAGACACTAAATCAGGAATACAGTTACAATTTGAATAAGTAGATGAGCTACAATAAGTAAGGTTGAATACTTCACAATTCCAACAAGGCTCCATCACAGTGTTACTGGAAGAAACTGGTATTATACAAAACATCCATGTAAGTATTTCAATCTACAGCATCCCTGTAAGAACCTAACTCTATAAATAGCCAACAAATGGGCTCTCATTATTTTAGACACCAGAGAGTCTCAATCCTGGATACTATAATTTCTTCATTTTTCCTGTTGGTATTATGTGCACATTGGGGACGTACATGAAAGTTTGATTTGAGAGCATCTAGTAATTCATTCTTAGGTAGTGGGGGGGGGGGGGGTACTATGGAAACTGTTCTAATCAATAAATCCTGTACTAAGTTCCAGCTTAATTAACAGCTTTTTTAAAGATGAACTAAAAATCTGGCAGGTGACCAAATTTAATATAAAAAAGAAAATATTATGATTTCTGATTAATGATACCAGTGATAAGAATGCAATTTATTTACTTTTTTGTTAAATATGTATTTTTTTCCTCTTTAAATTATTAATATGGACAATAATGTGTATGTACATGATACATATATAAGTTATAATAACTCAAATAATAATGAAGTCTAGTCTAAAAAATGTCAAAACAAAAATGTATTTTAAGGTTAAATAAAAAATAAAGCATTTAAAAAGCTAAAACTAAGTAAATAAAACTGAAAAGTAATTCACTAATTTCAATTCATTCCAGAATCAACAAAAAAATCACTTGAGGAAAAGAAAAGCTAGCTATGTATTATTATAAAATGTTATTTAAAAATGAATGAACTGAAATAATGATGTTATGTAATATTGAGATTTGGTTTTACAGCAAACAAAATGTGTGTAAATAGATGGCCAGCTAAAAATAAATATTTTGTGCAGCTTTAGTCTAAAGTCTCTGAAACCAAAACTATAAACCAAAAAATTAAATGGTGATAATGAAGATTCATTAAGCATTAAGGTGTATAAGTCAATCAAACAAAAAATATAAACTTCAGATCCTGATACTGGGATAACATTTTCATTGCATCAATAATTAAACAACAGAATGATTCATATTTCATCAAAATAAATGATTTAGAAGACATTTTGGTGTCACCACACACCATCTTAGTTTGAAAACACTTTGTAAATGAATATACAAGGCTTCTTGTTCTGCAATTCTTAAAAGGTAATAATAATAGAGTTGTAAATTTTCTTTTTTACTTTAGCACACAAGAAAAATGGAATGCTTTTTAAAAACATGTTTTTTGATTGTACAATGTTTTTCCAGTGTTGTTATTGGATTGAAAACAATAAACAGTCATATACAAATTATAACACTTGTGTTTACATTGTATCGCTACTTTAATCTTAAGTGAGCAAACCCAGTGTTGACAGAACGATTCACTAAATTATGTTAACTTAACTATTATAAAGACTTGGACTTGTTGAGGGTGACTAAGTTTTGGTGGAACTGTTAACATTGATTTTAATTCACTGGTAAGTTTTTCATAGATACAATAATTAAAAGTGCTCCTTAAATATACACTGCAGATTCATTGACTATATAAAGAACAATCAAGTCATTTTACACCAATGTCTGCAAAAGGAAAAAAAAACTTTGATTCAACAAACTTCAGGTGCATGTGTTTTCATCTTCCATGCAGAAACCCTTAACACATAATACATGAGCTTAAAAAAAAGTTATCAATTATTTCACTTACAATTTCGGTACATAATAATATAATGCAACAATATTTACATGACATCAATATATGAACAAACAAAAAATTCTTAAGATAAAAATGAAAAACCAAAAACAACATTTTGATTGCGTGCATGTTTCACATGTTCACTATAAAACACAGCCATTTATTGATCAATTCGTTTCACTCCATCGAACATGTTCAATGAAACACCAGTAATGAATATTGAACATTGTAAAGATTCTTTTAGTATGTACAGACAATAGTTAGAGTACAGACAATGCTTAGGTAAAAATATGAAATGAGAAAATCAGGACTCGCAAAGTAAGGACCATACTAAAAGACAGTTTGTTTATAAGTGATGTTTTTTTTATATTGCCTAACTAGATGTGGTTACAAAGAGAGTTGTTGCAAATTTATGAGACTTTTTTTTAATCAAAAAAAATTATATCATTAATAATTCAGCTACTGTAAATGACTTACTTAGCAGTTTTGAAAAACATGGTTAGTGGTAATATTTGTTAGTAAAACAAATCCTGTCCCATTGTAAAAACTATTTAACAATAGGATAAAGCTGATTATGACTCAATTTCCAAATGTTACTAAAGGGTAATAACTTGAAAGTATGTTTTCTTATTTTTACCAAGAACTAATAGAGAACAAAATATTTACTTACACTAATCTTCTTTCTCTACTTAATTGGATACTTTATAGATAATTACAAGTTGGAGTTTAAACAACAACTCTCTAAATAGCCATATCAAGATTAAGAACCAGATCTTGTATGATAGCTGCTAAATAACTATCATCCATTTCTACATATTTTGACAATCAACAAGAGTAAGAAAAAAAAGATTAAAAAAAAAAATTAATGACATCATCCACCAATCAAAATGAAATCACCATCATCACTTGTATGGAATAATAGAAACTAAGTAGACACAGCAAAAAGAGATAACACACAAAAATGATTTATGCAATTTTCTGCAAGAAGTCAAAGACTTTTGAAACTCTTTTTCACAGCTCAAGGCAAATTGATGAACTTTGACCTGATAGACCAGCTATCATTGAAGGTGTTTGCATGCAAAACAGTGAAGACAAACATTGAGAGAAGTATTAAGCCTAGGGGACGTATGATATAACAATGGAAATGTATTTGGGAGTGTTTATTTTTTCATATATATATATAAAGGATGAAATTGTATGTGTCTTCAGTGGGGAAAACTGTTTCATGTAGCTCTACTTAAAGTAAATTATAATTTCTGGTTCAAAGACAAAATAAAATGTTAGAAGTTATTAAACTGACTTTTGAACACCAGAGGTTTTTTTTTAAATTCCTTAGAGTACAGCAGTGGCGTAGCTATGCATTTGGGGGCCTGGGGGGGCTTAACTTCATTAGTGGCCTTCTACATTTTGTCATTTGACATCATGACATAAGATAATGGCGTAATATTTAATGTAAAAACATTTTCAGATCCGCATTTGGGAGACCCCCTCAAGTTGGGGCCCGGGGGGGGATTTCGAAATTCGGACTCCCCACCCAAACTACAAAACTGGTGTACAGAGGTGAATAGATAGTGTTAAATTAGATCAGGGTGTGTTCCTGACAATGATGTCTCCCTGATGCACACAAGAAAATGTACTCAATACTTTGCAGTATTTGTGCTTAAATGTTGAATGAAAGATAAATTTCAGTATTTCTATAAAAAAAGAAAAAAAGAGAGGATATACTCAGATCTGAAGATACTTCTAAAGGCTGTATCTGTCCTTAAGGCCATGTAAAGCTACTTACATAATGGCTGCTTAAAACTATTAAAGTGAACACTGTGTTCTTTCAAAGAATCACAAGTTTAGAGAGAGTACATACAATACAAACATCAATAGAGATGGGGTGTGTACAGTTGAGAAAAAATAAAAAGATATGTTCTGTTGTATAATTCGAATAGCTCTTTTAGATAGGTGAATATTTGGCCCCAGACAGAATTCCATTGATTCGATACTTTGTCTAAATGAGCTGCCCAAATGTCTAAAATGTTAAAACTTACATCAAATCAACAAACAGCTACCGTATATGATTCAAGTCATATAAAGGTATTGCAAAAAAGGTTCAAAAGCTAGTTTTTAGAATTCATTTCATTTCTTTTACATGAACACAGCAAAAATTAAAAAAAAAAGATTAGATCAATACTGTAGTTATATCAATATCAAAACAGTTGCAGTATCAGGGGAATGTCATTTCAATGTTAAATATTTTTTTTATGGAATAGTGAACAACGCTGCAGAAGATGGAATGTTTTTTTTTTTCTTTTGGACTTAAAAAAGAGTTAAAATGATGGTTTGTATAGGCTTATTGGTGAATGTCTTTGAAACAGGGATCTCAAACAAGTGAGATTTTTAGAATGTTAGGTCTAAACAGTGGGTATGGAAGACAGAATTAAAAAGGCATGAAACATTGCAAAAGTTGAAACAGCTTACAATATAGTGCAGATAAACAGAATGACCCATAGGCAGGTTCCACAACATTAAGTTGTATTCGAATGTATTACAGTAACAACTTCATATTATGTAGAAAAGGATACATATTGTAACAATGAATTAAAAATTTTATAATATACAATATTTTAAATAAGTGAAGATGCTTTGGATTTGCAATGTCAACACAACACAGCAAATATAATGTACATACGCTGGCTTGATGATTAACTTGACAAGGAAGAAAATAATATTTGTTGGTCCAATAAAAAATGTTCTTATGTTTAGTACAATAATATTTATTTAAAATTTCTTATGTAAACATAATTTACACATCTTAAAATAAAATGGTCAGGAAAATATAAAAAGAATATATACTTTACTTTTGTGCTTGTAAGTCTTTGCGATGTAAAAAAGGTGTAAATACATATGAATACATATATTTAGATTTAAACTGTAGTGGATGGGTCAAAACAATGTACTTGATGTTTGAGTAACATATTTGCATAATAAAAGTTTAATTATGCTGTCACACATTATAAGGCGGTGTTAACAATCGAAATAAAAAAAAAAAATTAAGAGAAATCCAACAATAGTCATTTGTTCTCAAAATCGATCGGGCACAGAGAGGGTTGAAGCTACGAGCCAAAAAATGAAAATGTATGGACACAACAAAGCCAGAATTTTGTCTCTCTTTTGTCAGAAGAAAAAAAGCACAACAAGAAACTGTCAGTATATCACATCAGTGGGGAACTCTCACAAGACTGTGGTAGGTTGATTTGTCTTGTTCAATGTCAGGTTCTCATAATCAGACTCTAAAACAAAATGTGAAACCATTACATATAAATATTACCATTAATTTCAGCATACAATATCTAGACATTAATATCAAACAATGCAAACATTATACAGGAAAGATGTCTACATATAACACAATCAATAGCATCTTGAAAACCAAATAGTCAGTATAAGATAGCATAAAGATATAATAGAAGGCAGAAGAGCCGCTGGTCGTCCACTCTTACGTTATACAGATGTATGCAAACGGGACATGAAGCTCTTTAAGATCGACACCAGCAACTGGGAAGAGGTGGCACAAGATAGATCCACTTGGAGAGAGAGCATAAAGAAGGGGTCTTTGATTGCAGATGCCATACACAACAGAAGCAGAAAGAAGTGTGAAAGTGCAACGGCGCCTGGTGACTACATATGCCCAACCTGCGATCGCAGCTGTGTATCAAGGATCGGCCTCTTTAGTCACACAAGAGCTTGCAAGGGGAAAAGATCGTCTCTAGAGACGTAAAATGCCACAGATAGATATATACAAAGCATAAGGAATAAAGGAATTCCTTTTGGAGCACAAAATCACTAACCTTTAAAACATATTGCTATCAAGAGTCAGCCCTAAATGACTTAGAAAGTAAATCAATAATTTATCTATAACTTCTTATTGCTTTTTGTAGTCACTAATAGATATATTTAAAAAAAAAAATAAACATTATCCTAACGGTGACTGTAAAACTAATTATAGAATTTCCCTAAAAGCTGAAATCTATTCATAATATTAACTTTGTTTTTAGAGAATGAATAAAACAAGTAGCTAGAATAGAAAATATTTTGAAATAAGATGAAAAAAAAAAGATTTTTTTCTTTTGGAGAAATTGGGCCATGGTGGCT
>JADKLZ010069745.1:0-18416 GCA_021533235.1 Biomphalaria straminea | reverse complement strand
TAAAGCTCATCTGTTTCTTTGGCCTATGGTTAACATAGGTATCATGTGGCCAGCTCAAAGACTAGCATCATTACTTCTCCAAACTTTTGTTAGGTACCCATTTGGAACTGTTGAATTCAGGGGTTTCTAAAAATTGAAAAATTCAAAGTCTCTGATTTGAACTGGGGACCCTCAGTTAAGAAGTCAAGCACTTAACCACTCAGCCAACATGCCACCAACTTGTTTTACTAAAAGTTATTGTCATATCAATGTCAACCTTTGGCTTATTTAGTTTCAACTACTTCTTAAATTCTTAATAGAAAATGAACTAAAATTTGCCAAAAGAAGCAAGTAGTGTATCAAATGGTTTTGGTAACAGTTTCAGATTTGCTTAAAAATTACCAATTACATTTATGAGACTATTTTTTAAATATATATATTGAATCTAAGCTTTTCACTGGGAGTTAAAACAATCAATATCCTGGGAACAAAACATGAATACACACACACACGCACACAAGGATTTCTTTTAAAAGAAAAAAAATGTATGTGTCTTCACTTTAAAGGTTTGCCTAGGTGTCTCTGTTTAAATATTTTTTAGATGTGTCAGCAACTGTAACAGACTGTAGTATTGGCATCGGGAAAGTTCCACAATCAAACATTGATTACTCTGACCATGAAGCTGTCTTCACAAGCATTAGTTTGACCAAAAATCAAGGTAAGATTTTTTGAATCAACATAAATCAACACCAAAGTTTTGGTATCTCACTATTTAATTTCTACAGTCTATGCATTTTTCGGTATTTTAAATACACATATCTTTCTATACACAAATGTTACTGACATAGAATGATACTTAAAAATGTAAATAAGCAAAATATTTAATATTTTATTTATTATTCATCTGTAATATTAATAACTGATTTTTTTTTAAAGTCTTTCAGCAAGAAGTAAAAAATTCAACCTTGACTAAAGACTTAAGGGAGGTTTTTCAACAATCGCTGATTGTTCTAGATAACGGTTTGGCACAGTGCCAACGAGAAGAGAGATGTTTTCAGGTGAAGAAAATAAATATCTAAAAAATTAATATTAACAATTTTTTTTACATGTTATTTCTCCCACTTCCCATTCTCAGATCAGTTGAAACTTTGCACAGTTGTTCATTGCTAAAAATTTTTCAATAAAAAAAATGAAACACTTAACTCCTTCTCTCCTAATTGAAGATTATTATTATAGCTTTTATATAGCGCTACTTTCATGCTTATAGCATGCTCAGAGCGCTTTGGTCCAATCTGATTTGTGGACCAGTGGGGGGGTATCTTTGAGTTGGTTTTCCGTGCTGCCTTTGGCGCTCAGTAAACACAACTCTGCCCGAGTCGGGTGTCGAACCTCAAGCCCCCTTCTAGGTAGCCAAGCCAAGTTCAAGCGCCTTTTAGCCTCTTGACCACGAAGATACCATGGTTGATTTGACCCAATTAAATTAGAGCTTAATTTTATAAACTTAACTTTGTGTTATATAAATGAGTATGATTTCCCTTTAATTAAAAGAAAGTAAAGTAAAGTTCCCCTTTCAGACCTTGTGGTCTATAGGGCAGATGATGTATAGGTCATCTGATTCTGTGGCCTACGGTTAACGAGGGTGTCATGTGGCCAGCACAACGACCAACCGCCTTTACTTTTCCCCAACTAATGTCAGGTACCTATTAGAGCTGGGTGGACTCAAGGGCGCCCGAAAATCCCGAAATAAAAGTCCCAGGATTCGAACCCGGGACCTCCAGTACGGAATCCAAGCGCTTTACCGCTAAGCCACCGGGCCCTCTTTCCCTTTAATTATATACCAAATAAAACATTTTCTGATAACAAACAACAAAGCTTTTGAAGCTTAATCATAACAGGCTAGCGAAATAGTAATGAGAAAAATGAAGAATTCCTTCGAAAAGTTGAAAACTAGTAACGGAGAGAAAAAGTAAATTAATTTGTGGTAATTAATTGATTATTTTGATTTTGATTTAGTTAAATAAATATTACAGACAGATGTGGCTATAAATGTACAGTTCTTCCCCTTAGATAGTCTTTGTGTAGGGAAAAAAAATGTATTTTGTTAATATTTTGCTTTCATTCCAGATTGTGGCGCTCATTCTGTCTCTGATCCTGTACGTCTTGAACAATTACCTTGACGTCAGCGAGTACAGTAGCAACATGTTTCTGGTGTTCATGTTTTCCATGACTAAGCTTTTAGTTGGCATGGCGATTGGCTTCTGTTTTTGGACTGCCTGGATCCTCAAGCGTTCAGAGTACCACGGACTCACCGCTTGCAAAGAAGATCTTCTCAAATTGTTGGCATTATAAAACAAAAGAGAAAGCTCATCGCACAATCAAGAATGTAGTCAAAGATTGAAATATAAAATCTTTAATCAGAACAAAAAGAAAACTGTTTAGTTGAGGAGTTTTTTTTTTTAAGATTGCAATACAGAATATTTTTGACTTAAACCAATTATCCGAGAAAAAAAAAGGACTTTTTTTTCGGGGGGGGGGGAACCTTTTCTACTCAACAAAATCATGAATTTATAGAAAAAACTTTATTTCTTTTTATTTAGCCGGCTCATTATTAACAAACTTTGTCTTTCTAACTCAGTATCCATTAATAAATATTCCATGATACAGCACATGTCTGTATTAGATAAACTTGCAGATTTATTTGGCTAAAATAGATTCTTAACTTTAAAATGAAATTAGTTAAAAAACAGGATGGTAAATATTTTTGAAAAGTTTATTATACTACCATGGATAGACATAGATAAGCTGACAGGGCAGCTTTCTTTTTCTTTCTCTTGATTAAGGCAGCTTCGTTTCTTTGGCTCTCAGCGAGCTTCGTACCAGCACCCATGGTCTCCGACTGATTACATTATAAATACAAAAACAGCCAGTATCTATAGTTTTATTTATAAAATAAGAACTTGGTTAGTGTAAGATAACAATGTTTAAAATAAACTTTTATAGCTGGTGAACATTAGTTGGAATCTTTGATTAATCAAACAATAAATCAGTTGTATAAACTTTGTTTTTGAATAGAATAGTTATAATTTATTAGCCCAAAAAGTATACCAACTTTTGTATACATAAGTTTCTAATTTTATTTGTTGGTGCTCGTGTTAATTACATTGTTATATATTACTTGTTGTACAGCTTTGAAACATCACTGTCTATTTATTAGTAACAGTCATGATATGTTATCTGTGTTCAAGTCTTTACAGATCTCAAAGCGCCGACTATCTGTGTGTATTTTTTTTTTTTTTACTTAACTTAGTCAAAATCAAAATTTTGTGTTTAAAAATTCTGTATTTTATTTAATGACCAAGTTTATTTCCACTTCAACTAATTGTATATGAAATTATTGTTTATCTGTCTTATTTATTTTACATTTTTAACATAGTAGTTTATTTAATCAGTGCTTCTAGTTTGCTGGAGCTTTCAATTAATGTATTGAACATATTGCCATAAATGACAAGACTGTTTAGTTGATACTAATGATACTTATCTTATTATTTGTATTCTTTGTGTCACTATACAACAGCAGTTTAATCAATAGGCTGTTAAGATTATTTGTCAGGTTCCCATACCATGAATAGGTTATGGACAAACAATACTCAGCTTGAGTTTAATCTAAAAAAAAAAATTTGTTTAGGATTTAAACTCAAGCCCTCCATTTTAGAAGCTAAGCAGTTAGCACCATGTAGCCAAATATAGATATATATCAGTAGTTTTAAATTATACTTTTTTTCAGTGTGCTTTCTTTCAGTAATTTTTTAAATATTTTTGTTTTACCTGGTATTCATCAAGGTAAATACTTAGAATTGTTCCAGATTCATAGACTACACATATTAAGTTTTTTATTTCATTTACAGCTGCACTGCAACACTGTGATGTCAGTAACCTAGTCTGTTGTTTCCATGTTCTAGTTAGAAGTTTTAATATTAAAGTTTTAATATTTATTGACCCATGCAACACTCAGAACATTCCTATCAGTTTAATTGATGAAGTAACTAAGACAAAACTTTTAACTTGGTTTTTTGGTTTTGTACTATTTAAGAGTTTGTTGTTACCAACTCACATTCATTCAAACTGTTGCTAATTGTCACCATTTTGTGCACTTATATATTGTGTTACTCTTTTGCACATTTTTGTGTGCAATGTATGTATGTATTTGCTAATAATACATTTCTCCTGAGTTTATATTTGTTATTTTTTCTGAAAATATCAATTAAGAATAAATTTAAGCTTTTGAAAAGTTTATAATTCTTTGAATGTGTTTGATTTTTCTGTTTTATTTTTTTTTCTTTATGTAATGCTAATTTCTATTTTCTAAGCATAAGAAAATATATTAGGAGGTACAGACTTTGTAAAATGTTTTGTTTTGTAAAATGTTTTACATGTTTCGGATGTTCCTTCAGAGTTGAAGATAGTTACTTCCTAGTCCAAACCTCCTGCAGGACGACGGGGGATGGGAGCGGGTGGGGTTTGAACCCAGGACCATCAATAAATCCAAACGACAGTCCAGCGTGCAAACCGCTCGACCAGGCAGCCAACTTGAGAGTTGATACTTGATCATTGATACTGCCTGGTTGTTTGGTATGTGCTATTGACTGTCATCTGGACACTCCCTAGTTTACACAGATTATTTATTGTACATAAATTACTATAATATCTTCACCAGAATTTGGAGTCCAAATCTACCCAAGGCTTAAGAGTCAATTTTAAAATGATTGCTAACATTGTTGTTAACATAAATACATTGACCCACTTAATTGCTTATACACCAATAATCATTCAGATTAAAATAAGAGTACTAATAATTAACTAGAATTGCAATAACTAGAATGCAAATGTGATGTCAGATCCACATGCCTTTGGAATCATTTGATATAACATTATAGTGACTGACAAGCAGTCCAACATTTGGCCTTCACTTGTGGCTCAGTTATTGGTTCCGGGGAACTGTCATCACTGACAGGAGACGGACAAAAGCAAATGACCTTAAGCAGAGGGGTTCATTAGCCTGGCTAGATTATAACCACCAAGGAAAACTGAAGCCAAACCTCTGCTGTCTTGAGGAATCATTGGAAAAATTCTTAGCTTTCAGAGCACAATGCTGAGACTGGCAGAACCTGCAATGCTGATGATCCTAAACTGTAATTTCACCATTGAACACAGCTGCTTGGAAAGGGGGGAACTGCTGAGTGGGTGAAATCATTTGACCATAGCTAATATCTGCACTTTTATCTATCTTCACAACCGAAGAAAGCAATAAATAGTTGTGATTTATCTAGTTTTAATTCATCAAAATTTACATTTCTAATCAATGCTTATTATTTTCTATGAAATCAAATATTTCTACATTATTTACTATACAGGAGGCTTGGTTGGTGAGAGGTAACTCGATTGGTTTCCAAAGCTGGAGTCCTGGGTTTGAATCTCGGTGAAGACTGGGATTTTGTATTTTGGGATTTTAGGGCACCACAGAGTCCACCCAACTCAAATGGGTACCTGACACTAGTTAGGGAAAAGTAAAAGCAGTTGGTTATTGTGCTGGCCAAATGACTTTGATAACCATCGGTCACAGAAAAAGATGACCTTTACATCATCTGCCCTATAGATTGCAAGGTCTGAAAGGGAAACTTTTTTATTTAATTTTTATTTTTTTAATCCACAAGTTTATTAAATAAATAATTAAGAAAAACAAACTCTTTAAATTGAATACAGTATGGACAAACCAACAAACTTAAAACTGATAATTTTTTTTTTGAAATAAAGAACATACATACTATTAGACAAAATGGTGGCAACATTTTTTATTCATCTACTTAGGTTAAACCCAGAAATTGTTAAATTAAAACATTAAAAAAACTACATCAAGTGAATAAATAACATGCAGACTAATAAATAAAGCACAGTAGTCTTTCAATATCATCAATTTGAAAAAAAAAATATATATTTTTTAAAGTAGCATTGAATGGCAACCTAAAGCACATCTGTAAAAATCTTACAAAGACTGCAGCCCATGCCAGTTAGAAAAGCTTCCAGTGAAGGAAACAAACAAATTGGTGCTTCAATCAGCCTCCATCACACATTAGTATCCTGTGTATCCTAAGTGGCTAAATATGTAAGGTGTTATGGAGTGTGTGGGGAGGCGAGGTGGCTGAGCAGTAAAGTGCTTGACTTCCGAACCGGGGTCTGGGGTTAGAATCCTGGTGAAGACTGGGATTTTTTATTTTTGGGATCTTCGGGCAACTCTGTTTCCACCCAGATCTAATGGGTACCTGACATTAGTTGGGGAAAAGAAAAGGTGGTTGGTTGTTGTGCTGGCCACATGATACCCTCGTTAACTGTAAGCCACAAAATCAGATGACCTTTACATCATCTGCCCTATAGACCACAAGGTCTAAAAGGGGAACTTTACTAATACTACTATGGAATGTGTGTGTTTGTTTCCAAGGTGATGAGGAAAAGGAGAATTAAGTTTTAGGCTTGAAGAATGATGAAATTTTTGCTCACAAGAGAAGTTTGTTCAAGGCATTTTAAAATTTATCTATGAAAATATAATATGCCTACATTGGTTCAGTTGTACTAGATGTTGGGTGTTGGAGCTACAAGCCAATAACCCACCAACAACATAGGGCACAGCTGGAGAATTGCACTGGGCTTGAAGATTTATTATTATTATTATCATTATAAATTAGCTGTAAACACATAAATTGAAACATATGCAAATACATTGATCTAATATTTATGATATGAATTGTATTCTTGTGAAGAGTGGATTTTCAAAATTCTGGAATTTTAGGGTGCCCTTGAGTCCACCCAATTCTAAAGGTACCTGAAATAAGTTGAGAAAAGTTAGGACAGCCACATAACACCCTCCTTAACTGTGGGCCTTGGAAAGAGAGAAGCTTTACATCATCTGCCCCATAGATGGCAAAGACGGAAAGGGAACTTATTACTATTATTATCAAAGACATTGTGCATAAAGATTCATATAAATATACCAGTAAATGTGAATGTACAATGTTTTTTAAATATCCATTTTATTCTGTGCATTACAGACAATCAATTGTTTGTTCTGCTAAACATGGTTTTCTTTCTAAAAGGGTGCTCATTAATGGGAGATCAATCTCATATCATACATTTATGGATTCTTCATCTTTGTCATAGTCATGCTCTGAAAGAAAAAAAAATGTCAAGAGATTTGATAAACTAAAATACAAGGGACAGACCTAAATCACTTCTGGATTAAATCAAATGGGACATAATGTCTACAAACATAAATCACTTCTGGATTAAATCACATGTTACTTGATGTCTACAGACCTAAATCACTTCTGGATTTAATTACATGGGAGTTGATGTCTACAGACCTAAATCACTTCTGGATTTAATTACATGGCAGTTGATGTCTACAGACCTAAATCACTTCTGGATTTGATTACATGGGAGTTTATGTCTACAGACCTAAATCACTTCTTCATTTAATTTAATGGGAGTTGATGTCTACAGACCTAAATCACTTCTGGATTTGATTATATGGGAGTTGATGTCAATAGACGTAATTCACAGCTGGAAGAAAATAATTTACTAACCATAAGCTTTGTTCTCTTGACCAGTTTTCATGTTGGTTAACTCATTCATATTTACATACACTGTCTCATCATTCTTGGCATGCTCATCTTCATTGTAGTATATATGTTGATTCATTTGGCCTTCTTCAAACTTGATTTTTTTGTCTATTACTTCCACTAGGACGTCATGTATAAAAATATACTGGACCTATTGAAAAGGATTAGTTTATATTGTATTGTACTGATTAGCCCATTTTAAAGTATACACAAAAAAGGGAAGAGGTTTATAAAATTTAATAAAACAAAAATCTTGTTTGGTTTGAGAAATCATTAAAAGGATTAAATTTAGGAAACAATTCAAAGAAAGTTTTCAGGAAAAAAAATTCAGTGATATCTTTTACATATACATAAAACATTGAAACATAAACTTCATATACAATACCTAATAAATATTCAGAAAGACACAAAGATAAAGGCACATTCCTCATTCCATATGCTAGGACAAATTTGTACAAATCCTGCTTCTTCCCTAGTGCTATTAGAGCATGGAATGGGTTGACTGAGTCAGCTAGAAGAACCAATGACTTGGCAAAATTTAATCCATTGTTAACATGCATGATTAGATTGACCGAGGAATATGGGTAGGATGTATATCATTTTTTTTTTGTTAAAGTAACATCTGTATTTTATAAAATAAGAAACATTTCATTTGAAACAAACATAATCCAAGTTATAGATTTATATGTGATATTGATAATGGGGAAGAGGGTGTAAAATTCATGGGTTTCTGTGTGTCAAGAGCAGGGGGTGTGTAAGATGTGAGATTGTGTGTGTGTTTGTTTATTTATTTGGTTGTGAATGGTGAACTGCTTTGTCACGGGTTTTGCAAGGGGGGACAATAAGGTTTCTAGCGGTCAGTAGAGAGAGTTAGAGAGCTGACCTGGTCTGAGTAGGGTGTCTTTATATTATTGTGTTGTATTGCCTAGATCTTGAGATTGTATTTCTACTGATGTGTCCTATTTTGGGGTAATACTATATTGTAGCCTTGTAGCCTATAAGTACTCATTTATCAATCAGTTACTAATCATTTATTTACTCTATTCTAAGCGCCCTGTAATGTATTTTATATTGATGATCCATGTATGCCATGTCATCTGTGGAGATCATTGTTAATGTAAATAAATGTTCTGAGCCATGCTCCTTTGTTGAGTGATGTTTTACATATATACTAGTTGTACCTGTTAACAGTCTGCAGGCGAGCTTCATACCCCTAAGACAACGAGCCTACTCAGGACCCAACCAGAGTCCGTTACACTGTGGCCCATACAACCAACCACCTTTACTTTTTCCCAACTACTGTCAGACCTCATTAGAGCTGTGGGGACTCCTGAAATACAAAATCCTAGTCTTCATCTGGATTTAAACCCAGAACACTCGGATCTGAAGCCAAGCACTTTACCACTTATCAGTCTGCTGCAATATTGGAATATTTTTGCAATATTATAGAAGGCTAAAAAAGTTCTACATAAAAAATATTGTTTAGTTGCTGTGCCAATGTAGTCTTGACTAGCTTGTGCAGAGCTTAAAGTACATTCTTCTCAGCAACATCTAGTTTCTTCTCATTCTTCCAAGCAGCACTACAAATAATTTTCCCTCTAAAACAGGGGTTCTCAGCCTGTGGGTTGCAACCCTTTGGAGGGTCAATTGATGATTTTCCAGGGGTCGCCTAAGACAATTGAAAATATGGATTGTTATTGTCTACTCTTCTATTGCTGCATGTGTGTGTTGGGGGGGGGGTCCACGGCATTGCTGTGGGTTGTAAAAATGAGTCACTGAGCTTAAAAGGTTGAGAACCGCTGCTATAAAAGACACTTTAAGGCACAACTTGAAATATTTTTTCTAGTCAATCTTTGAATATTTTTCTTCTCTCAGTTTTTATGCATTTTTTATGAAGACTGGGAATTAATTAACCTTAGAATTTTTTAGATGCCCCTGAGTCCATCCAACTCTAATAGGTACCTGACCTTAGATGGGGGAAAGTAAAGCTGGTTGGTGATTCTGCTTGAGTGTCCCCAGCTCCAAGAGCTAAGGACGTGTCTAAGCAGTCACTTGACTTTTATGTAATTAAGCCGAACGACCCAGTTTCTTGCAAGAGCACTACGGGAGGATTGAATCCTTCCTGCTCTGATTTTTCAATAGGAGTTCATCTCAGGTGATTGTGCTTGCTACATGACACCCTCATTAATCATTTCCATAGAAACAGATAACCTTTACATCATCTGATTTATTGATTGAAAGTCTAAAAATGGGTAATTTACTTCACTAGCAATGTTTTCACTACCTTACCTCAGCTTGTACCATAGAAACTCGATTGTTTCTCATCTTCATCACATAACTAAACACATCTATGCTGTCTTGGAGGCTGTGTTTCTCAATGTACTGCATGAAGTAATCCAATGCTATGAAAGTCCCAGTTCTGCCAACACCAGCACTGTAGGTACAGATATACATTCATGAATAGATCTAAAAGTTACAAACTAGCTAACTGGCTGGTTATGTGGATTAGGAACAAAGTGGTTCTAATGTTGTGACTCATAATTCAACTTCTTTTCACTCTGGTGTGTACATTTTTTTCTATGTGAATAAAGTCATTGAAACCTTGCAATTTGAATTTTTCAACTCATATGGTAGAGAGTGTGTGAGATTATCATTTAATAATAATTTTAGATTTTATATAGCCCTACTTTCATGCTTATAGCAAGCTCAGAGCGCTATGGTCCGATCTCATTTGTGGACCAGTGGGGGGAGAGGTATATGGGAGAAGGTTTTCTGTCCTGCTATTATGCACTCAATAAACACAACTCTGCTCGAGTAGGGTGTCGAACCTAAAGCCCCTTTCATAGGTAGCCAAGACAAGCCAAGTTCAAGCATACTTAGCCTCTCAACCACACGTGTAACTTGAGTACATGGCACATTTTTCACAGTACTTACCATCCAGATATTTCAAAGTATAGTAAAGAAGCTTGATGAGTGCATGACACCATGAAACTAATCCCTTGTGATGCTATAAGTTATACTTTGACAGGCAAAGAAGAGGAGCACTTATATTCTGAGAAATGATCAAAGTTGGGTGGGCTTAGAGAGACTAATTAATAGAAGGTCTCAACGCTAACCTGCGACATCACAACCTGTGGGCAGTTTAGACCAATAGATGACATCAGACCTGTGATGTGGCGATGAGCTTTTTGCCTTTAGGTTGTGATGTCACAAGTCAATGTTGTATCACTTCAGGCCTTCTGTAATGATTGGTCTTGGTTTAGGATCACTTACATAGATACAATTCATTTGTCAAAATTATGTGTTTTTTTTTAAATCAATCAGAAATGAAGATACTTTGTTCTAACTAAACCCACTGAATGGTGGCAAGAGATAGAAGTGGACAAGGTTCAAACTCGGGACAATTGTGATTGGAGTTCAAAGAGCATACCTCATGGCCCAGCAGTCATTCTGAAAGATGCTGTAGAACTAAAAAGCTAGCAAAGTTGCAAGAAGAAATGATAGTTGGAGTATGTGAAGAGTAAAGATGAGGATAAGCCTCTTTTTCTATACTACAGTTGGCTGTAAGAGGAGGAGTGAAGAAATTTGGTTGAGCACAGAACTAACACACCTTCAAGACACAAGTCATAAAATTATCAAACATAATTCACTAATAAATAAATGAATATCTATGAACTTTAATGATGTGTAACTAAATTCTAAATTCAGGAAATAGATTTGCATCATACCTAAACTACCAGTAACTCTATAAATGAAGAAGACCAAAAAAGCATGATTAACATATGTACGTCCTTAGATACAAATCTATACCTGAAAACCTAAATAGCAATCTCATTGTGGTGATATTGTTGATACTTTTTTTTGTGTGTGTAACAATGTGTTTACAAAATTGATATAGTGTTTTGCTTTCTAAATATTTATTTCTGTCTTTATGTTGTTTCTAGCTCAATAAAAACATTATTGTGTTTCTCAGACTCATTATCATATTTCTTATTAAACTCACTTTGGTCAAATTTTTTAGACCAAAATGTGAAGTAATATCCCTTCTCAAAGTAACTCCACATAATAATTCTAAGAGGAAAATGTCTCACTGTATCAATGACTAACTTATAGCAAGTTATTTCACACAATAATTCTAAATGACTAACTTAGACCAAGTTACTTCACACAATAATTCTAAGAGGAAAATTTCTCACTTTATTAATGACTAACTAATACAAAGTTAAGTTTATTTACTCCCAGAAGATTAAACATTTCACTACCTGCAATGCACTACAATAGGTCCAGACTTTTTTGTAGATGCTTCCATGTGCACCACTTGGACAAGATCAAGGAAGTCTCTCACCTCTAGATCTGCATCAAAGTCCGACCAAACAATAAAAAAATGAACAACTTTCCTAACTTCAGCTCCCTAACAACAGTGCAAGAAAAAAACAAGCAAAATATAAGAAATCCTTTTTTGTTTTAAAAAAAAAAAGTTTATCTAACGGGGAAGAACTCTGTACTTAAAACTATGGCTATCAATAATATTCATTATTTGATATAAAAAAAAATGAATAGTATAATAATTATAGTGTTTAATTTATTAGTATTTTTGTTATCAATGTATGCTTTGTTAGTTACAATAAAACATTGTTTAAAGTATCAAACTAGATTGGAGAATGTGTGATGGAGAAATAGTGATAACAATTATTTAAGGGGACTAAACCCAACAAATTTAGCCATATATGTGAATACTGAAGTATTAGTTTCCCTTGTTGCTATTAAACAAAATAATGAGTTACGTAATGAATTCTCTAATAGGCTACTTCTAATATATTGATTCATGTCTTGTCTGTGTCAATGATCGATTGTGCAAAGTTTCAGTTTAATCTGAGATTGGAGGTGAAAGAGAAAATGTATACACACTTTTTACCAGACAGACAGACAGACAAAGTGAGTTGATAGCTGATATAAGCTTTGTAATAAAAACTAGATTTATATAGTTTAAAGTCAGAATAAAAGGAAACCTTAAAAAAGAAAAAAAAACATACTTTTGATATTCTGAAAGTCCTAATGATAATACTGTTAAACTGAGAGAAGTTTGTCAACTCAACAGTGATATTATCATATCTGGCAGGCTCTCCCAAGTTTTCTGGCCAGTAAAGTTCAACTTTAGGCTGAGGAAAAATCAGATGTAAAAATTCAACACTCATTTAAGTATAAAAACATAAACAATGGAATGATAGGCCTACAAAATAGTAGTTAATGTCAAATTTAAAGGTGTACAGATTCTCAAAAACATTTATATCTTTTATGCTTTATTTCTCTTCAGTCTTTAGGACTAATATAGAAAGCTGAAAGCTGACTACCTCTTTTATTACTAGAAATTCACCTTTAAAATGTTTAAAAACCTTTCTATGAGATGCAGAATACATAGTTCACACAACAAAATCTACAATCTTTAAACTAAGGACATGACACTTTTACCCCTTAACAGAATAAATCCCACACATCCACCTCTCTGCAGACACTGCATATACACATATGAAACTGTCAAACATACCAGCCTTGAATATCTTTATTTAATTGACCTGAGGTGGCCCTATTACCTCTAAACCCAACATAGCCAACACTCTGTATGTCAGAGCTGAACAACTTTTTAAAAAAAAATCTTTCCTTAGTACGGACTGTATCTCAGAGCTGAACAACTTTTTAAAAAAATATCTTTCCTTAGTACGGACTGAGGGCGGGGTGGCTGAACGGTAAAGTGCTTGATTTCCGTACTGGAGGTCCCGATTTCGAATTGTGGTAAAGGCTGGGATTTTTATTTCAGGATTTTCGGGCGCCCTTGAGTCCACCCAGCTCTAATGGGTACGTGACATTAGTTGGGGAAGTAAAAGCGGTTGGTCGTTGTGCTGGCCAAATGACACCCTCGTTAACCGTGGGCCACAGAATCAGATGACCTTTACATCATCTGCCCTATAGACCACAAGGTCTGAAAGGGAACTTAGTACGGACTGCAAAAGAGCCTAATGCGCAGCAGCAAAAAGACTGGCTTGAGTACAGAGCTAAAGCATCTTAACTTTTATGCAAGATATTTTCTTACTCTTGAAGCATGAAAGATGCACTATAGATCAAGAAATTTAATTTATATACATGTATTGTTGGTCTCCTTCAGTCGTAGAGCAACTATGGTTCATCTCAAACACTTTTTCATGTGACTGTGGGGCCTTATTTCAGAGAGACACTCTCGTCCACAAATATCACAGGTTACGGTGAATTTCATATTGGTGGTAGAGGAGCTGGCTATTTTACGCTTGGTATGCTTTTTTCTAGAGCTGAGGCCCATATTTTTTGTTGCTCATAGCTTTCTTTGTCACCGTCTCTCTCCATCTAGTGCGGTCTAGAGCTATGTCTTCCCAATGGTCAGTATCAATGTTCACTGATTTTAGGTCCTGTTTTATTACATCCATATATATTTAATTAGTTACATATATAAATATAGATATGTATTTCTTAATATTTTATTAAATTTTAATTCTAATGTATCTAGACAAATAATCACCCAAGACCTTTTGTTTGATATGTCACTAAACTTACTTTTTGGTTTTCAAATAAATCTGAGAGCATCACAATCACATGACTTTTTTGTTCCCACAGCATTCTCCAGAAGTCTGACAATGTAGACTGCAATGGTCCTTGAGTTGCTATGTACTCTCTCACTGAGTTATAACCCTATTAAATGAAGTAGAAGAGACACATTTTATGATAAAATAATTGATTGAAAACCTGGTGATGTTTTGATATCTACATTACCAATTATTGTTTTTATAAGCTATTGTACATATATTGTGACACAAAATATGAAACTATACATTACTACTTATCATCCTACCATTTTGACACCATCATCACCTAAAAATTATATCTTTAAGCACCTTATCCCAACACAATCATAAGGAGAATTATTTTTCTTGAAGTATTGAATCAGACATTTTGATCATACACAACTTTTGATGTTTATAAAAAAAAATAATAATACTTTAAAGGTTTTCATTTCATATTATTGGAATCTTTTTATTTTCTTTTTTTTTGGTTTGGATTCACAAATGTAAAAACTTGGATCATATTTAGCTATAAAATAAGAAACATTTATAGCTTCTATCCTATAAGTAGAAAAACTAAAAAAAATAAACTACCCCACAACCCTCTTTTTGTAATAAAAGTGAAAATTAAAAGTCAATGATCAAGACCCACTGACAGGAATATAATTGGCATTAATATAATCCATGGTCTCATCATCTTCCGTTTGGACCAAAAGTTTCACTCTGCTGTGATCATCTGAAATGTAAAAATACATCATCACAATAAAAAGTTTATACCTGCATTAGAACAGCACTTGTAGTTGAAATTTGTTAAGCAAATGGTCATAACTTAAAATATGTAATACTTTATTGAATATGTATGTTTTACATGTTTCAAATGTTCTTTCAGAGCTGAAGATTATTACATCCAAGACATATAAAAACAAAAACATTATGAATCATTAAAGATATCGTCATTAAACTCAGTGTGAATGATTATATTATTATAGCTTTTATATAGCGCTACTTTCATGCTTATAGCATGCTCAGAGCGCTTTAGTCCAATCTTATTTGTGGACCAGTGGGGAAGGGGGTATCTAGGAGTTGGTTTTTCGTGCTGCCTTTGGGCATTCAGTAAACACAACTCTGCCCGAGTCGGGTGTTGAACCTCGAGCCCCCTTCTAGGTAGCCAAGCAAACCAAGCTCAAGCTGCACTTATCATCTCGACCATGCTTCTCACATGGCTTGAAAGGTTCTCATCTTCTCTTGCTGAACCCAGTGCAAGCCCAGAAGGAGACGGAGAGGCCATTGCAAGAGTTGATACGGCATACGGTTGTAGATGGAGTAATATTTGTACAGGGTGTGTTACGTGTTGCCAATTGTACAGTACTGTCTGTTATTTATTGGACATTAAACTCTTACATTATCTTGGAGCCCTGAGTTGTCAAGCTTCTTGATTATTTTTATTGTCTTCATATCAAGGTGAAGAGAATGTAAGTCCATAAGCCAGGCCAGTTTTTTAATACAAACATTTTAAAACACAGACATTATTACAAATTAAGACTAATAAAAACTTACAAGGTAAAATATTAGAATATCTGTTTTTAGCTTTGTTGCCCTCTTCCTTGGCAACATTGGAAGTGTATAGGAGTCTACTGCTAAGTTTCTTAATGTCCTGAAATAAAGTAAGACATCATATTTATGGCATATTTACCATACACTAAATAACTATCAACAACGAAGAATAACCAAACTTTTATGTTTCTCAAACTCATAACGAAATAGACTTCTAATGACAGAAGATCTTTGTGCGGTAGTGAGAACTGGTGCAAGACACACACAAAAACCCAGAGTTGATGAAATAGAAAAAAAAAACAGATACAAAAATCATACAAGGCAGTTTGTCATTGTCCTGGTGACTTGATACCCTTGTTATCTGTTGCCATATAAACACATGAAGTTTCCATCATCTGTCCAATATATAGATTGCAAGGTCTGAATTACCTTCTCTCTCCCTCTTTCTTTTCTTATTATATTTTCTAACAAGATGCATTAAAATTAATATTCACATCAAAAGTTAAGTCTGTTGTTGCCATTGTTTTTTTTTTCCACTGTAGTTATACAAATGCACAAATTTGTTAATTGAAATGTTATTTAAAAAAAAATAACATGTTATTTTTAAAAAATAACATGTTTTTGTTTTTCATTTTCAGTAATTATAAAATATCAATGTTAACTCTATCAAAAATGTATCATAATATAACCTACTTAATTATAGGCTGTATAATTTATGTGCAATAAGTTATTTATTTTATCATGAAAAAATATAGCTTTAAAGATTGGTTATTTTTAAAGCAAATGTGTTTGCTAACCTCAAAGTCATCTTGAAACAAAAGATTGCTATCTTTATGAAGCCTTTTCACTTTCTCCTTGAACTCCAACATTTTAATTGGTCTAAGAAGAGGAACAAAAACAATTAATGTCATTTTTTTTTCCTTATATCAAAATAGATCTGTTTACAATCAAATATTCAATACAGTTAGTTTAGTAAGAATCAAAAGAAAATATTGAGACAAGATCAGAGGTTTTTGTTCAAGGTGCAATCATGTGGTGAAAACCACGAAAGAAAAAAAAGACAACCACGAAGGCTAGGCTATAATTATAGTATAAAGCCATGAAAAGCCTCTCCTTTCTATCCAATACTCATTATGGCGGACATTTGCATTGTGCTACTTTAGGCCTATATATTAAATAGATATATAGCTTAAGGTTTGACTCTAAAAATAGTTTCAACATTTTGGAATATTGAATTCAGTAATATTGTACTGGACGTAGGACCATAATAATACTGATTGAAGCCTGAGAGTAAAATCTAGCTTTACATTTGTAATTGTATTAACTAAGTAGGCCTAATTTAATTGACTCTATACTCCATACAATAACAATTTACATCTCAAGAAAAAATTTCATTTGTATTACAAGATTGAAAAAGAAATTACCTATGCTCAAGAATATAATCCTGAGCTTTTTTGTCTAATTCAACAAGTGGACTTGATTGCCTGAAATATTGTAGTAATTTTGTTAAAGTGCTAAAATAACACAATTGATGCGATTAATTAAGACTTAAATTCAAAGTTTAAATTTTAAACCAATAAAACATCACATTACACATAACATGTATGATACTTTTATAACACTAAAGAACATTTAATATGCTGCCAAACTTTGTCTAAATTGCTGCCATATTTTGTCTGTCATGTGTGCAATGAGAATATAGAAAGCTGAACAATACCTAGATCTAGGCTGACTCGATCGCCTTTTGAAGTAAAAGACGAAGACTACAGAAGCAGCTATTGCAACAAGTCCTAAGATACATCCAACAACTCCACCTACTATTGCCGATGTATTATTAGCTGTTTCTGCTGTGTGATCCAAAAAAAATAATAAATAGAAAACTTGTTAATATTTGTTTAAAATATGTATTTCCATTTAATTAGATAAGATCTAATTCTAATTGATCCAAATACTATTTTAGATGATCTAGAACAAATCAACTATTTGCAGATATTGAGATAGATCTACGTATGCTCACATTATTGCAGTTACATCAGTCAATCACATATTATTATTATTATTATTATTATAGCTTTTATATAGCGCTACTTTCATGCTTATAGCATGCTCAGATTGAGCGCTTTGGTCCAATCTCATTTGTGGACTAGTGGGGGGAGGGGGTATCTAGAAGTTGGTTTTCCGTGCTGCCGTAAGGCGCTCTGTAAACACAACTCTGCCCGATTCGGGTGTCGAACCTCGAGCCCCCTTATAGGTAGGCAAGCTAAGGTAAGTTCAAGCCTCTCGACCACGATTCCACAAGATATGTGGGAAGCGTGGTCGAGAGGCTAAGTGCGGCTTGAGCTTGGCTTGCTTGGCTACCTAGAAGGGGGCTCGAGGTTCGACACCCGACTCGGGCAGAGTTGTGTTTACTGAGCGCCCAAAGGCAGCACGGGAAACCAACTCCTAGATACCCCCTCCCCCCCACTGGTCCACAAATGAGATTGGACCAAAGCGCTCTGAGCATGCTATAAGCATGAAAGTAGCGCTATATAAAAGCTATAATAATAATAATATCTTATGAAGATACCCAGATGTTATTTCAAAAAAGAAGATGGTTTACATCCTAGCGTGTTCATTGTCATTCTAG
>JADKLZ010069735.1:0-11427 GCA_021533235.1 Biomphalaria straminea | reverse complement strand
TGCTGATGAGGTGGGTACAATGAAGCAGAAATGTAAAAAAAAAAAAATTGCTGAGTGATGCTTAGCGAGAGGGTCATTATATACTTAACCTTTTTACTGTCTGTATTTAAATATCACTAGCAGTTATATCCTTACCAACTTTGTTGGTCACTTGGTGTTACACTTTTCTTAGCAGTTAACAAATTAATTAAATCAAGTTAGTTGGAGTAGAGTGGACTCAATGGCACCTTAAAAAAAAAGAAATTCAAAATCCCAGTCTACATTGAGATTCAAACCCAGGTTTGGAAAACCATTCAGCTACTGCGTTAATAATATTTGGCCACCTGTTCACTCACATACCAATTATCATAACCTTTTTTCTCTAATGTATACATTTATAAAAAGAAAGTGATTATGGACATTTAGATTAGATTGGTTGATTAGCAAAATAATGTTTTAAGCTAAATGTAGTTTGTTAATGCCAATGGTTTATCATGTTTGACAAAACATAAAAATATAGCTATATTTATATCATTCTTAATTCTTATTTCATTTAGAAGAATGTTTCTTTATCCTATGATAGTTTAACAATAAATATCCAGTCCCATTGGGCACCCTTTATTGAAATGTCAGTTAAAAGTTGTTTTTTATTTTTGAATGATACGCACAAATAGCATTAGTATTATTTTTCTGTGAAACAATTTGATATTTATGTGTCGTTTTTTTTTACCAGGTCATGATTTTGATAACTGGAGCTCACAAAGCGTTTGCCCTGCACAAAGCCATTGAAGAAGGTGTTAACCACATGTGGACAGTCTCTGCCTTCCAGCAGCATCCACATGCCATTTTCCTCTGTGATGAGGATGCCACAATGGAGCTGCGTGTGAGAACTGTGAAATACTTCAAAGGGCTGATGCAGATTCACAATAAGCTTGTGGAAGAACCGGATCTTATAAAAGTTGATTAGAATTCTGATTCAGGTGGAGCTATGAATCTTGTAAATCACTCAACACATTCTTTTATCGCTACCTTAAGTCCAATTTTCATATATTTCAGCTGTTAACTTATGTGGTTAAAAAAAAGGCATATCAACAGTACCAGTATAGATCGTGGTTTTCAATTTGCTCTGCTAAATAAACAATGTACAATGTATTTGTTTTAAAAAAGTTTACAGCTATACTCAGCTGATCAAATTTTAGCTTTCATGTAAATCTATAAACCTTTTCATTCCTTCCAATAATTTTTTTTAATCAATTGTTTGATGTAGATCCTTGAATTCTTTTAACATCTTATTGAGATATTTAAAAGTTTGATGATTGATTATGCACTGATTGCAAAGTGCAGCCAACTTCTGCTAAATTCTTGCCCTCAAATGAAATCAGGGCATACTGAATAGCACTACAATTAATTAGTTTTTTTTTTTTTTGTTTAGTGTAATTATGTAAGAAAATCAAAATTTATAAATTATAATTTGATTCTTTAAAGCATATTGATTGGAATAGATTTTATTTAGCAGTTACTTGTACATTCCATATTTGTTCCATACAATAGTTTTCATCTTTTTAATATTATTATATGGTTTAAAGTCACAAAGAAGTTAAATACTGAACAAGCTTTTAAGTTTGTTATTCATCCTATAGATCTGTGAACAGTGTGTTGTTTTTTTTTACACCACAATATTGGAATTAGGATTCTATAATTTAAAAAAAAAATACAAATATTTGAATTTGCTCTAATACATCAACATAATATTTTTGCTATCTCATGCATTTAAATAAATGTATATTATAAACATCAAGTCTAAGAGCCTAAAAGTAATGTAGCTGTTGTGAAGTTCTAAAGTTTTCTCATCCCTTTATTGGTTTTCCTTTTTTTTTTTTCCCTTCACCGCCATTTTTGTATCCATATGTCACCACTTTCTTTTTTATATTATAATGCATGATACCATGTTTCCATGGTAACAGATTATAAGATGTATCCAGGGAGCGTGATCTAGTCTTTCGTAACCAGTGTGAATGTGATGTCAAAGTAGATTCCTATATTTTGAAATGAATAATTGTCACTGAAGTAAAATATAGTCATCTAGTCTTTTATTTCACTGAAATTAAACATAGTCTTTCCAAATGCTGTTTTACTTTCACTCTTTTTATTCTCTATATATGAACACATGACATAAACAATGCTATAAGTATCTATTTTTAGGTTTTTCTAAATTATTAGCTTGTGGTTTCAAATTAAACAGCAAATTTGGAAGTTAAATAAAGAGATTTTAATAGATCACTGATTGATGAAACTGCATGTTAAAGCCATTTCTTACCTACACAGATAATAAGACATTATAATAAAAAAAAAAAACTTCTTAAAAAAATTATTTGAAATATGAATGGTACATTAAACTATTTTTGTTTCTAATTTCATTTAAAGAAGTGTGTCAATTAGAAGGAATACATCATTTCATCAAATTAATTTTTTTTTTTGCTTTTTTTATATTGAAAAATTTTAGACCTTATTCCCAACATAAAGTAAAGTTTCCGTTTCAAACCATGCAGACTATAAGGCAGATGATGTTAATGTCATCTGTTTCTTTGGCCCACTGTTAACGAGGGTGTTATGTGGCCAGCATGACGACTAACCAACTTTACTTTCCCCAACTATGTCAGGTTACCCATTAGAGGACCTCCAGTTCAGAAGTCAAGCGCTTTACTGCTCAACAACAGTGCCTCCCTACTTCCAACATAACATTGACTTTATTTGCAACATCTGCCTGTATATGAAGGTCACAGTTAGATATTTGGATCCACCTAAAGTTCTGCACTCATTTTCGTCACATGTTCTTAACATGACAATAAGTAATAATCAATCTGGCCATATAATAAGCTATATCACAGTAAAAAAATACATTTACCTAGAGACTTACAAAAAAAATTCCTATATTTAGGTGTAAAGGAAGAGATGAAAAAAAATGGTGGGGGAAAACAACATTAAAGAATACTGCATAATAAATTCACACCACTCTGCTGGAACATAATATTTAATAGTATACAAATGGCCAAAATAATTTAAACATTCTTTGTAATATACATTTTATGTATGAAACAATGATACCAAACATGGAGTCGTAGTGGCATTAGAGAGGGTTGTTGTCAAGGGTCAAAAATTGCTAATTTTATCTTAAAAAATAGAAAATATAGATTACTTACATCTAACACACGTTATAAAAGTTCATTTTATTCAATTATAATCTTATTATAGCCTAAATGTATTGAACAGAATATATTTCTAAGAGGTTAAACTAGTCAAATACACTAGCTGTTTTTGAAAAATCAATTTTTTTTGTTGTCATTTTTCACTAATTTTCACTACCTGTCCCCCCATAAATATCTTTATCTGTGGTTAAAATGGGCTTTTTGATATGTGAAGCTAGAGACATGCAAATGTAATCGAAAGCACTTCTTAATTCGCACTTAATAATACTGCTTGAAAGATATGATGAAGAATAGGTTCATGCCACTCCAAGAGCAAACACCAAGAAAGGCACCAGATTGGCATCTGAATCATTTATCATCTGCAGGGAGATGTAAAAACAATCATTTGTAATCTGTACTTACTGCGATCATATTGGTGGTCAACTGAGATGAACTCTGATAAGTGAAAGAGCAGATCTGTTGGTAATTATATTCTCAGTTCTGCTCTCAAGCTGCAATGAGTAAGCCAGCCAGCCAGCCATCCATCCATTTTGTGTTCACTCACCCTTTCCACATTCTTCCATCTTGACCTTCCCAGCCAGCAAAGCTACCTGTTCAGGTCTGGGCTGAGTTAGGGGCCCGCACGGGGAACCGGATAGTCGTGCGGGGCAGTTTTTTAATTTCCTTCCCCTTGTTAGGTAGATTTGTCTTCTAAATCTTTTTTGATCTTTTAACATTTCCCTACCATTAGCTTTTTTTTTATTAGTTAGGCTATAGGGGCATGACTCAATAGAATTATTTTAGAGAAGACATAGGGAAACTTGTCCTCAATGTTATTGTTGAAGTAACTAGTTTTTTTTTCTTTTTTAATTCCTGATACTGAAGTTGTTCGAAGAGCTGGCCTGCAAAGCATCCACATAATCCTGATGCAGTTCCAGCTGCGACTCATGCATGGTCAATTAATAAGGGAAAGAAAGCGCTTCATGGACACCCTCAAAGCCTCTAGACTAGAGGGTTAACTGACCCCTTCTTCTGTCCTCATTGTACCCTTTTATAACTCAATGATCTCCCCCATAAGAAAATGATAGCCAGAATTTTTCTAACTTCTGCTTTGTGTAGATCTAAGTGAGAGACCAATCGTTATTGAAGGGGATGCCACAATCTGTGGATAGTTTAGACCAATAGCTCAATCTGTGGATAGTTTAGACCAATAGCTCAATCTGTGGATAGTTTAGACCAATAGCTCAATCTGTGGATAGTTTAGACCAATAGTTCGTTTCCAAGTTACAAATCAGTGTTCCTGCCTTCTAAAGTTCTAGAACAATTGGTCTAGATCTAGGTTTAAGTCAGAGGGAAAGAGATGTCTCTTCAAGTGTCTAGAAGCAAAAGTAATCTTATCTTATAAAATTCAGTTGTTACTTCAAAAAAAAGAAGATGATGAAGATGATTATGTCCAACGCATGTTCCTAGGTCAATCTGGTCAGGCCAGGCATATTAACCAATGACTTAAATTTTGCCAAGTCATTGCATGGCCAGTATCAGGTTTTGTATTTGTATTTGAAGACTATGGGTCAGTGCTTTATGTATGATTGCTACTTCTAATCTAGATTAGAATCCATACATAAGGTCTTAGGTCATAACTTTTTTTTATGTACGATAGTCTACATTTCCTACATTAGAAACAAGTTGTTTCCATAATTACTTATCAAAAAGATCTAATCTAGACTCTAACAAATGAAGAGGTTAGTGGAGAAAACAACAACAAAGTCCAAAAAGATTTTTTTTTAAATATTTACAAATCTTCTTCTTATCTTATATAATACAGACGTTACTTCAAAAAAAAAGAAGATGATTACGTCCTACGCGTCATGCATTCAGTCATGCATATAAATCCAAATAAGGTTATCGTGTAAGTGCAGACTCCGCAGTATTTGGACTATCACAAAATTATTTATTTAGTTGTGACCCACGGGCAAAGTTTGAGACGACCATAATCGGTCAAATTTTTACTATATAATGAACTCTCCCTATCACATGACAGTCTCAGGTCGCTAACACCCTACCAGAGCGTCAAAATGGCGGATTCCCTGAGGAGACTTGTAAATATTGGTACATTTTCAGTATTGCAAGAAAAATTGGAGAAATGGTTAAGTGACTATTATGTAAGTATTAAACATATTTTTCGTCTAATATAAAATCTCTTTTGAATGTTTCAATATTTTGGCATTTCATATTTATAAGTTTCGTTGCTAGGGTCTTTTAAAAGGTCACTGACTTTCGCCTGTTTCGGTGTGCACATGAATTTACTTGAAAAATATGTAAACTAGCTAGACGTGTAGGTCTAGGTATAAATGTATAAACTAAAAGAGTATTATATGAATTTATAAATCTGGTTCTTTAAAAAAAATTCTCTCTGATTTCCTAGTTCTATGCTTTCTTTTTCTTTTCTATTTGCGTGTTTTAAAAATAATTTCAATAATATTACTATTGCCATATTGCTGATGAAAAGTAAGCCCTAGTTCTATATCTAGAGTTAGAATGACACTTTAGGCCAAAATGTTCAAGACAAGATTATTATACTTCAGCTTAATGCTCATCATTTCATTTATTAAGATGCTCATTGTTGAATTTAAATGATTGAAAAAGAACTTGTAAGATATTGATCTAGATTTAGACCTAGATTTACAATAATAAATCAATAAATCCTAAAGTTTTGCCATTAAAAAATGTGTCTAAACAAGTTACGTCTTGTCTTGTGGCATGCCACTTTGTTGAAACATAATAGTTATTCTAGCCTTTCTGACAGACATTCTTTTGTTGATAGCTTATTTTAATTTTACATTTCGAAACATTTATTTTGTTTTGTTTTGTTTTCTTTTTTAGGAAACATTTAATGATTTCTTTTGAGAAAAATCTATTAAACATTTTGAAGGAAAAAATGACTTAGGCTATATGATTCTTCTTCTAAATGTCTCTTAAAATGTTTATAGGCCTATACATATTTATTATCTAAAAGTATTATTGAAATAATTTGTTTGTATGCTTGATAACTTATCCAGTGCCCTATATAGTTCAAGAAATATTGTGGATTTAAAGTTTATGAAACATAATGATAGGGGTGATCTTCACCCCCCCCCCCCAGACTTGTTTTGTCACTTTTAAAATTAATATTCAAGGTTAAACAAAGACTCAAGTACTTATTTAACTTCTTCTTCTATTGCAGAATTTAATTAGGAAAATTTAGTTCTCCATTTTTTTTTCTTTGGCATATTTATGCTTAAAAACTTCAGTTGAACATTTAAATTGAATATATACAACCAAGTTATAGTTGTGTCAATCGAAAATATATCTGATAGGCCTACATTAACTGACACATATAACTTTTCAAATTTTTTTTTTAAGTCCCTTTCTTTTTCAGACCATTGATTAGAACTAAAATTGATTTCTAGCAGACTTTCTCTAGCATTCTCTCATTTATTATTCATGTCTGTAGTGCTGACCTTAAGACCCAGCAAACACTATAGTTCCTTGAGCAAACCTGCAAATTGAGTTAGCATTACATTGCTGTATCTCATGAAAAAATATTTTTTCAATGAAATACAATTTGTGTGTTATAAACAAAGTAACTAACAGATTTTCGTCTTGATGCTCTAACTTTATTCACTATTTTTTTAAACCTGGGTTCTTTTTTTATTATTTATTATTAATGCTATAGATGTAAAACTGTTGGCCCTACAATTTATGTGGCTTACTGGCCATTATAGTGTTGAGTTACTAGTAAATTCTAATTGGGACCTGGTCCCAATTGGGAGAATTAAAACTTTATTACAATATCGTATGTGGATCTATACTTAGAGAAAAGTTTTATTCATTAATTTTCCATTAAAAAAAATGGTTAGCAATGCAGGTTTTTTGTTTGTGGGTACTGTCATATGGGTGCTTCTTTGTGAATGCTGTCAAGTTAGTGATGTTTGTGGCTACTATCATATGAGTGCTACTTTGTAACTGCTGTCAAGCTAGTGATGTTTGTGGCACTATCATATTAGTGTTTCTTTGGTTACTACCGTCAAGTTAGTGTTTGTTTAAAAAAAAAATATATTTATGTTAGGGGGAAAGTTGAGGTGGTGAATAATATGGTGCCAAGAGTTCGAAGACCCTTTATGTTCATTTCTTCACTTGCCTACTCTCGTTCAATGTTTTTTTTTACCCAACCATGCAACACCCGAACACAGTTTGATAGATTATGCCACTGATAGGGTTGCTTTTGTTGCATTACCATAAGCTTTCTTTTGTTACCATAGAGTGCTTCTACGTGTGTGTGAGAGAGAGAGAGAGGGGGGGGGGTCTGAAACAATTACTTTTCTCAACAGCGAAGATAAGCCGATTGTTTTCATTCAGTCATTCAGTCATGTTAGCGGCATATTTTGTGGTCCGTAATCAACGCACGAATTTCTTAGGTTTGTAATCCTTGTTCAGGTAGATTTAATTCGCTGTGAAATGACTGTAAAGATTTTGAAATAAAAAAAGAGCAAAACAATTGAACAACAATACAATGAACGGAACCACTAAATATTAGTCTGTACAATTTCAAAAAAAACAAAAACAACAAACAAACAAACAAAAAACTTTAAAACTTTAACATTATTTACTTTCTTCAATGTTAAATTTATAATTACGAGCCATTGAAGTCAGTAGAACATGACTCTTCTTTCTTTTTTCAACGTGAGGCGCTTGAAGCTCCTAATTTTGTGGGTGTGTGTAGGCCTATATGGAAAGGGGTGAACAAGATGAGACATCTCATTTATAAGGAAAATCCGAACATACTCATGCTCTCTTTTCGTTTTACACAAGATGGTCTATGGTCGCCTTATAACGGATGGAGGCCAGTTTAAAAAACTCATGAAAGTGAGTCTCATTGTCTTAGTCCTCGTTTAATTCTTCATTTAATTGTTCTCCATGCATTGTGAGTTCACTTTTTTGAGTTGTATAATTCTTGCCAATTTGTCGGTTTTTCCGAAATCCCGTAGTGTCTGATGGGGATATTTCCATTTGATGTTGGCCATTTTATTGTCTACGTAGGTCTAATAGAGTTGGTATATGAACCAGTATATACTATGACCTGTCCAGTGTGCAGCCGAACATTCCGGGTTCATGTAGGTCTCACCAGCCACACGAGGAGGCACTAAGCCCCAGTGCAAAGCCGTCATGCCCCTGGATTACAAAAGTGGTCATCATCGAACCATGATGGGCGAATTATATACTGGTGTATTGTATTCATAGCTTTTTCTAGCCCCCATCGGTAATCACCTTTGATACATCTTCTGCTATTTAAAGATTGTCTAGATTGTCGACTATTCGCGGTATGGTAAAAAAAAAAGGTCTTCTTGAATAATTAAAACAGAAATCTTTTCAAATATTTTGATCATGAACTAAGTCTGTCATAAAATAGACGCCATGTATAATGAAAACCTAAAAGAAAACATTAATTTCGAGAATATACCTTGCGGCCCTATTTGCATTTGTAAGATATCATATACTAAATCTCAAAAAAAAGGACGACCTGGCAGAGTGCAGCTATTGGAAAGGCATCACCCGTAATTCTCTCAGCATTTTTAGTACTTCTGTGCTACGATTACAAAGGATACAGATAAAAGGCTCAGAAAAGAGCAAGCATGCTTCCGAAGAGGCAGACCATGCACTGAGAAGATTTTCGTCCTGAAAAAAATCTGGCAAAGCCTGGAATACAAAGGCTGATGATAGTTTTTTTTTTTGTAGATTTCAAAAAGCGTTTGGTAGCTTGTAGCGTTTATGTATCGTGTCGTAGAAAATAACAAGATTTTGAATATTGCATCCCTCAAAATGTATCCAGATTTTGTGATATCTCCCCGCAAGTCACATTTAGCATATCACTACTAGTCATGGCTCGTCAAGGCTTTTAAAGAGTAAGACTTAAAGGGTTAACATATTTAGTGTATCGTACTAATATATAATAGAATAATAATATACTTAATAGTAATAGTTGTATTTGTAAAAGAAGTTTAGAAGAGGGGCCTTGCAAGCATCCATTAATTTGGGCCCTGAATTCAATTAAATGTATAAAAAAATGACGGAGAGCTTCGATAAAGACGCACTCAAAGTCGTTCTCCGTATAAACCTAAACAAAACCCAAGTTATGTATTGGCTACTGGACATTTAGTACCTGGTCAACATTGGACAAGTTCATCCATCTAGGAAGTGTCATCACATGCGTTGGAGATTAATATCAAGGTGTTAAATAGGGAATCCAAGAGAGACTTGAAAACAAGAACAATTGCGGTATCTGTGGGCTACAAACTAATTAACGTGGCGACCATAGATCAACTTCCACACTACGATCTTTAGCCTAACGGTCACCTACGTTTGCTTAGGACTCGTGGAAGTCTTCTATACAAGTCGAAAGAGGCTAAGAGTGACTCAGGGTGGCTGAGAAGGATCCTATAGTTATAATATCAATAGAGAGTTTGTTTGTTTTCCCGCACGGTTACTTCCCTAAGTGAAGTGGTAACCGAACGTTGTATTAAATTCGTAGGGCACATCCGTAGACAAGACGAAATAAGTTGACTGGAGTCAGCCATGACATGAAGGTTGAAAAGAGGAAAACGAAAAGAAGACCGTCATCGTCTAACATGGGTCGCACCTGCTTGGGAAACAGCTGGGCAGAAGATGTGGAACTCGCCCATGACCGATCTCAGTGGTCCTAGCTAGTCCAGGAATAAAATTTAACCTATCACTGGACTAAACCTAGATTGTGATGTCATAGCAAGAACTGTTTTCACCATTAATAAAGGAAAGCTTTATTGTTTTCACCGATGGCTTTTATGACATATAGCTATTTAACCTTTCAATTTGTTTTGGTCATTGTTCTATAATCTATATGAATAAAAACAGCATTCACTGGTACTGTCGTGCTCTTGTACTTGTTGCCAATTAGGTTTGCTCAGAGATATGCCTAATAAAAATGTCAATTCTCTTTAAAGATCCACCTGCCAGCAATTCTACGTTTCTATTGGGAAAGATTCAAACAATTCCCAGGAGGTAATACACTTTGTTTTCTGAAACTTTTACGATCTCTTATCAGTCTAGTGTCTGAGTATGCCTGCGTCACGAGTCCCACGTGTTAAATTGCGCTACAAATTGAAAATAGGATAATGCTTCTATGGCAGTGGCTTTATAGAGCGTCCAGAAAAACCCTTGAAGGATCCATTGAAAAAGACATTGGACTTAAAATTTACTGAAGCCACTGATCTTAGGCATTAATGAGCTGATCGGACGTGTCTTTAAAAATCAAAATGTCTGGGTTTTTTTTTATAACTGTGCAGTTGTGTAAAGAGTAAAGAGGTCATAGAACAATTTAATAGGTCCATGTAAGTAAAGAAATACGCTCAAAATCATTCTCCGTGTGGGTATTGGCCTACGTCTAGAGGACGGATACAGTTTCTTCAATACAAGCTCAATATCAGCTCCACTTGTGCATGGGCCACCGTAACTTGACATTCTTATTAGACATGTGCCATAAACCCGTCAAGAAATATGTATGAAGGGCCGTGTGTTATGCCTCTGTGTGTTCCGATACGTTGTGGCTGTAGATCCGCGTTTAATTGACGTCAGCAGAACTGGAGAAGCCGTACACGTTTTCCCCAAAACCCTGAAGTTCATTACATTCACATTACAATTAAAGTTGGGGGTGATCTATCAACCGAAAGATCGATACGAGCCACTCCAACTACCTTTCTCCCCGTGTCATATTGTTATAAAGTATTCCTTACGATATTGCTGCCTTATCAAAATATAAATTAATGGGGGGGGGTAAGGGGTAAGGGAGGATTTCCGCGATCTCAGCTTTTTTTTTAAGCCGCTATAGGACAAAAGTGTATAGGAATGTATAGAGCTAGCGCGTACCTCTAGCATATTGATTTTTGTCCCCGAGTTTTAAAAGAATGTGGCTTAACTCTAAATGGGAATGCTTTATCTCTGCAGATTACTTTAAAAAAAAATGTTGCTTGTTCATTCAATTCTAGAAGCCAGTCAGCTGTCGAGTTATTCGATTTTGCTTTTGTATTGTAAGGTAGCTGCTTCATTTAAGCGGGCTTGCTATTTTCTCCACTTTCTTTCAAGTCCCTCTCTGTCACTGGCTAGTGTGTTTACCAGGCGAATACGAAGAATCACATCTCGCTATGTTCTCATACGAAGAATCACATCTCGCTATTTTCTCATACGAAGAATC
>JADKLZ010069734.1:0-11428 GCA_021533235.1 Biomphalaria straminea | reverse complement strand
TGCTGATGAGGTGGGTACAATGAAGCAGAAATGTAAAAAAAAAAAAAATTGCTGAGTGATGCTTAGCGAGAGGGTCATTATATACTTAACCTTTTTACTGTCTGTATTTAAATATCACTAGCAGTTATATCCTTACCAACTTTGTTGGTCACTTGGTGTTACACTTTTCTTAGCAGTTAACAAATTAATTAAATCAAGTTAGTTGGAGTAGAGTGGACTCAATGGCACCTTAAAAAAAAAGAAATTCAAAATCCCAGTCTACATTGAGATTCAAACCCAGGTTTGGAAAACCATTCAGCTACTGCGTTAATAATATTTGGCCACCTGTTCACTCACATACCAATTATCATAACCTTTTTTCTCTAATGTATACATTTATAAAAAGAAAGTGATTATGGACATTTAGATTAGATTGGTTGATTAGCAAAATAATGTTTTAAGCTAAATGTAGTTTGTTAATGCCAATGGTTTATCATGTTTGACAAAACATAAAAATATAGCTATATTTATATCATTCTTAATTCTTATTTCATTTAGAAGAATGTTTCTTTATCCTATGATAGTTTAACAATAAATATCCAGTCCCATTGGGCACCCTTTATTGAAATGTCAGTTAAAAGTTGTTTTTTATTTTTGAATGATACGCACAAATAGCATTAGTATTATTTTTCTGTGAAACAATTTGATATTTATGTGTCGTTTTTTTTTACCAGGTCATGATTTTGATAACTGGAGCTCACAAAGCGTTTGCCCTGCACAAAGCCATTGAAGAAGGTGTTAACCACATGTGGACAGTCTCTGCCTTCCAGCAGCATCCACATGCCATTTTCCTCTGTGATGAGGATGCCACAATGGAGCTGCGTGTGAGAACTGTGAAATACTTCAAAGGGCTGATGCAGATTCACAATAAGCTTGTGGAAGAACCGGATCTTATAAAAGTTGATTAGAATTCTGATTCAGGTGGAGCTATGAATCTTGTAAATCACTCAACACATTCTTTTATCGCTACCTTAAGTCCAATTTTCATATATTTCAGCTGTTAACTTATGTGGTTAAAAAAAAGGCATATCAACAGTACCAGTATAGATCGTGGTTTTCAATTTGCTCTGCTAAATAAACAATGTACAATGTATTTGTTTTAAAAAAGTTTACAGCTATACTCAGCTGATCAAATTTTAGCTTTCATGTAAATCTATAAACCTTTTCATTCCTTCCAATAATTTTTTTTAATCAATTGTTTGATGTAGATCCTTGAATTCTTTTAACATCTTATTGAGATATTTAAAAGTTTGATGATTGATTATGCACTGATTGCAAAGTGCAGCCAACTTCTGCTAAATTCTTGCCCTCAAATGAAATCAGGGCATACTGAATAGCACTACAATTAATTAGTTTTTTTTTTTTTTGTTTAGTGTAATTATGTAAGAAAATCAAAATTTATAAATTATAATTTGATTCTTTAAAGCATATTGATTGGAATAGATTTTATTTAGCAGTTACTTGTACATTCCATATTTGTTCCATACAATAGTTTTCATCTTTTTAATATTATTATATGGTTTAAAGTCACAAAGAAGTTAAATACTGAACAAGCTTTTAAGTTTGTTATTCATCCTATAGATCTGTGAACAGTGTGTTGTTTTTTTTTACACCACAATATTGGAATTAGGATTCTATAATTTAAAAAAAAAATACAAATATTTGAATTTGCTCTAATACATCAACATAATATTTTTGCTATCTCATGCATTTAAATAAATGTATATTATAAACATCAAGTCTAAGAGCCTAAAAGTAATGTAGCTGTTGTGAAGTTCTAAAGTTTTCTCATCCCTTTATTGGTTTTCCTTTTTTTTTTTCCCTTCACCGCCATTTTTGTATCCATATGTCACCACTTTCTTTTTTATATTATAATGCATGATACCATGTTTCCATGGTAACAGATTATAAGATGTATCCAGGGAGCGTGATCTAGTCTTTCGTAACCAGTGTGAATGTGATGTCAAAGTAGATTCCTATATTTTGAAATGAATAATTGTCACTGAAGTAAAATATAGTCATCTAGTCTTTTATTTCACTGAAATTAAACATAGTCTTTCCAAATGCTGTTTTACTTTCACTCTTTTTATTCTCTATATATGAACACATGACATAAACAATGCTATAAGTATCTATTTTTAGGTTTTTCTAAATTATTAGCTTGTGGTTTCAAATTAAACAGCAAATTTGGAAGTTAAATAAAGAGATTTTAATAGATCACTGATTGATGAAACTGCATGTTAAAGCCATTTCTTACCTACACAGATAATAAGACATTATAATAAAAAAAAAAAAACTTCTTAAAAAAATTATTTGAAATATGAATGGTACATTAAACTATTTTTGTTTCTAATTTCATTTAAAGAAGTGTGTCAATTAGAAGGAATACATCATTTCATCAAATTAATTTTTTTTTTTTGCTTTTTTTATATTGAAAAATTTTAGACCTTATTCCCAACATAAAGTAAAGTTTCCGTTTCAAACCATGCAGACTATAAGGCAGATGATGTTAATGTCATCTGTTTCTTTGGCCCACTGTTAACGAGGGTGTTATGTGGCCAGCATGACGACTAACCAACTTTACTTTCCCCAACTATGTCAGGTTACCCATTAGAGGACCTCCAGTTCAGAAGTCAAGCGCTTTACTGCTCAACAACAGTGCCTCCCTACTTCCAACATAACATTGACTTTATTTGCAACATCTGCCTGTATATGAAGGTCACAGTTAGATATTTGGATCCACCTAAAGTTCTGCACTCATTTTCGTCACATGTTCTTAACATGACAATAAGTAATAATCAATCTGGCCATATAATAAGCTATATCACAGTAAAAAAATACATTTACCTAGAGACTTACAAAAAAAATTCCTATATTTAGGTGTAAAGGAAGAGATGAAAAAAAATGGTGGGGGAAAACAACATTAAAGAATACTGCATAATAAATTCACACCACTCTGCTGGAACATAATATTTAATAGTATACAAATGGCCAAAATAATTTAAACATTCTTTGTAATATACATTTTATGTATGAAACAATGATACCAAACATGGAGTCGTAGTGGCATTAGAGAGGGTTGTTGTCAAGGGTCAAAAATTGCTAATTTTATCTTAAAAAATAGAAAATATAGATTACTTACATCTAACACACGTTATAAAAGTTCATTTTATTCAATTATAATCTTATTATAGCCTAAATGTATTGAACAGAATATATTTCTAAGAGGTTAAACTAGTCAAATACACTAGCTGTTTTTGAAAAATCAATTTTTTTTGTTGTCATTTTTCACTAATTTTCACTACCTGTCCCCCCATAAATATCTTTATCTGTGGTTAAAATGGGCTTTTTGATATGTGAAGCTAGAGACATGCAAATGTAATCGAAAGCACTTCTTAATTCGCACTTAATAATACTGCTTGAAAGATATGATGAAGAATAGGTTCATGCCACTCCAAGAGCAAACACCAAGAAAGGCACCAGATTGGCATCTGAATCATTTATCATCTGCAGGGAGATGTAAAAACAATCATTTGTAATCTGTACTTACTGCGATCATATTGGTGGTCAACTGAGATGAACTCTGATAAGTGAAAGAGCAGATCTGTTGGTAATTATATTCTCAGTTCTGCTCTCAAGCTGCAATGAGTAAGCCAGCCAGCCAGCCATCCATCCATTTTGTGTTCACTCACCCTTTCCACATTCTTCCATCTTGACCTTCCCAGCCAGCAAAGCTACCTGTTCAGGTCTGGGCTGAGTTAGGGGCCCGCACGGGGAACCGGATAGTCGTGCGGGGCAGTTTTTTAATTTCCTTCCCCTTGTTAGGTAGATTTGTCTTCTAAATCTTTTTTGATCTTTTAACATTTCCCTACCATTAGCTTTTTTTTTATTAGTTAGGCTATAGGGGCATGACTCAATAGAATTATTTTAGAGAAGACATAGGGAAACTTGTCCTCAATGTTATTGTTGAAGTAACTAGTTTTTTTTTCTTTTTTAATTCCTGATACTGAAGTTGTTCGAAGAGCTGGCCTGCAAAGCATCCACATAATCCTGATGCAGTTCCAGCTGCGACTCATGCATGGTCAATTAATAAGGGAAAGAAAGCGCTTCATGGACACCCTCAAAGCCTCTAGACTAGAGGGTTAACTGACCCCTTCTTCTGTCCTCATTGTACCCTTTTATAACTCAATGATCTCCCCCATAAGAAAATGATAGCCAGAATTTTTCTAACTTCTGCTTTGTGTAGATCTAAGTGAGAGACCAATCGTTATTGAAGGGGATGCCACAATCTGTGGATAGTTTAGACCAATAGCTCAATCTGTGGATAGTTTAGACCAATAGCTCAATCTGTGGATAGTTTAGACCAATAGCTCAATCTGTGGATAGTTTAGACCAATAGTTCGTTTCCAAGTTACAAATCAGTGTTCCTGCCTTCTAAAGTTCTAGAACAATTGGTCTAGATCTAGGTTTAAGTCAGAGGGAAAGAGATGTCTCTTCAAGTGTCTAGAAGCAAAAGTAATCTTATCTTATAAAATTCAGTTGTTACTTCAAAAAAAAGAAGATGATGAAGATGATTATGTCCAACGCATGTTCCTAGGTCAATCTGGTCAGGCCAGGCATATTAACCAATGACTTAAATTTTGCCAAGTCATTGCATGGCCAGTATCAGGTTTTGTATTTGTATTTGAAGACTATGGGTCAGTGCTTTATGTATGATTGCTACTTCTAATCTAGATTAGAATCCATACATAAGGTCTTAGGTCATAACTTTTTTTTATGTACGATAGTCTACATTTCCTACATTAGAAACAAGTTGTTTCCATAATTACTTATCAAAAAGATCTAATCTAGACTCTAACAAATGAAGAGGTTAGTGGAGAAAACAACAACAAAGTCCAAAAAGATTTTTTTTTAAATATTTACAAATCTTCTTCTTATCTTATATAATACAGACGTTACTTCAAAAAAAAAGAAGATGATTACGTCCTACGCGTCATGCATTCAGTCATGCATATAAATCCAAATAAGGTTATCGTGTAAGTGCAGACTCCGCAGTATTTGGACTATCACAAAATTATTTATTTAGTTGTGACCCACGGGCAAAGTTTGAGACGACCATAATCGGTCAAATTTTTACTATATAATGAACTCTCCCTATCACATGACAGTCTCAGGTCGCTAACACCCTACCAGAGCGTCAAAATGGCGGATTCCCTGAGGAGACTTGTAAATATTGGTACATTTTCAGTATTGCAAGAAAAATTGGAGAAATGGTTAAGTGACTATTATGTAAGTATTAAACATATTTTTCGTCTAATATAAAATCTCTTTTGAATGTTTCAATATTTTGGCATTTCATATTTATAAGTTTCGTTGCTAGGGTCTTTTAAAAGGTCACTGACTTTCGCCTGTTTCGGTGTGCACATGAATTTACTTGAAAAATATGTAAACTAGCTAGACGTGTAGGTCTAGGTATAAATGTATAAACTAAAAGAGTATTATATGAATTTATAAATCTGGTTCTTTAAAAAAAATTCTCTCTGATTTCCTAGTTCTATGCTTTCTTTTTCTTTTCTATTTGCGTGTTTTAAAAATAATTTCAATAATATTACTATTGCCATATTGCTGATGAAAAGTAAGCCCTAGTTCTATATCTAGAGTTAGAATGACACTTTAGGCCAAAATGTTCAAGACAAGATTATTATACTTCAGCTTAATGCTCATCATTTCATTTATTAAGATGCTCATTGTTGAATTTAAATGATTGAAAAAGAACTTGTAAGATATTGATCTAGATTTAGACCTAGATTTACAATAATAAATCAATAAATCCTAAAGTTTTGCCATTAAAAAATGTGTCTAAACAAGTTACGTCTTGTCTTGTGGCATGCCACTTTGTTGAAACATAATAGTTATTCTAGCCTTTCTGACAGACATTCTTTTGTTGATAGCTTATTTTAATTTTACATTTCGAAACATTTATTTTGTTTTGTTTTGTTTTCTTTTTTAGGAAACATTTAATGATTTCTTTTGAGAAAAATCTATTAAACATTTTGAAGGAAAAAATGACTTAGGCTATATGATTCTTCTTCTAAATGTCTCTTAAAATGTTTATAGGCCTATACATATTTATTATCTAAAAGTATTATTGAAATAATTTGTTTGTATGCTTGATAACTTATCCAGTGCCCTATATAGTTCAAGAAATATTGTGGATTTAAAGTTTATGAAACATAATGATAGGGGTGATCTTCACCCCCCCCCCCCAGACTTGTTTTGTCACTTTTAAAATTAATATTCAAGGTTAAACAAAGACTCAAGTACTTATTTAACTTCTTCTTCTATTGCAGAATTTAATTAGGAAAATTTAGTTCTCCATTTTTTTTTCTTTGGCATATTTATGCTTAAAAACTTCAGTTGAACATTTAAATTGAATATATACAACCAAGTTATAGTTGTGTCAATCGAAAATATATCTGATAGGCCTACATTAACTGACACATATAACTTTTCAAATTTTTTTTTTAAGTCCCTTTCTTTTTCAGACCATTGATTAGAACTAAAATTGATTTCTAGCAGACTTTCTCTAGCATTCTCTCATTTATTATTCATGTCTGTAGTGCTGACCTTAAGACCCAGCAAACACTATAGTTCCTTGAGCAAACCTGCAAATTGAGTTAGCATTACATTGCTGTATCTCATGAAAAAATATTTTTTCAATGAAATACAATTTGTGTGTTATAAACAAAGTAACTAACAGATTTTCGTCTTGATGCTCTAACTTTATTCACTATTTTTTTAAACCTGGGTTCTTTTTTTATTATTTATTATTAATGCTATAGATGTAAAACTGTTGGCCCTACAATTTATGTGGCTTACTGGCCATTATAGTGTTGAGTTACTAGTAAATTCTAATTGGGACCTGGTCCCAATTGGGAGAATTAAAACTTTATTACAATATCGTATGTGGATCTATACTTAGAGAAAAGTTTTATTCATTAATTTTCCATTAAAAAAAATGGTTAGCAATGCAGGTTTTTTGTTTGTGGGTACTGTCATATGGGTGCTTCTTTGTGAATGCTGTCAAGTTAGTGATGTTTGTGGCTACTATCATATGAGTGCTACTTTGTAACTGCTGTCAAGCTAGTGATGTTTGTGGCACTATCATATTAGTGTTTCTTTGGTTACTACCGTCAAGTTAGTGTTTGTTTAAAAAAAAATATATTTATGTTAGGGGGAAAGTTGAGGTGGTGAATAATATGGTGCCAAGAGTTCGAAGACCCTTTATGTTCATTTCTTCACTTGCCTACTCTCGTTCAATGTTTTTTTTTACCCAACCATGCAACACCCGAACACAGTTTGATAGATTATGCCACTGATAGGGTTGCTTTTGTTGCATTACCATAAGCTTTCTTTTGTTACCATAGAGTGCTTCTACGTGTGTGTGAGAGAGAGAGAGAGGGGGGGGGGTCTGAAACAATTACTTTTCTCAACAGCGAAGATAAGCCGATTGTTTTCATTCAGTCATTCAGTCATGTTAGCGGCATATTTTGTGGTCCGTAATCAACGCACGAATTTCTTAGGTTTGTAATCCTTGTTCAGGTAGATTTAATTCGCTGTGAAATGACTGTAAAGATTTTGAAATAAAAAAAGAGCAAAACAATTGAACAACAATACAATGAACGGAACCACTAAATATTAGTCTGTACAATTTCAAAAAAAACAAAAACAACAAACAAACAAACAAAAAACTTTAAAACTTTAACATTATTTACTTTCTTCAATGTTAAATTTATAATTACGAGCCATTGAAGTCAGTAGAACATGACTCTTCTTTCTTTTTTCAACGTGAGGCGCTTGAAGCTCCTAATTTTGTGGGTGTGTGTAGGCCTATATGGAAAGGGGTGAACAAGATGAGACATCTCATTTATAAGGAAAATCCGAACATACTCATGCTCTCTTTTCGTTTTACACAAGATGGTCTATGGTCGCCTTATAACGGATGGAGGCCAGTTTAAAAAACTCATGAAAGTGAGTCTCATTGTCTTAGTCCTCGTTTAATTCTTCATTTAATTGTTCTCCATGCATTGTGAGTTCACTTTTTTGAGTTGTATAATTCTTGCCAATTTGTCGGTTTTTCCGAAATCCCGTAGTGTCTGATGGGGATATTTCCATTTGATGTTGGCCATTTTATTGTCTACGTAGGTCTAATAGAGTTGGTATATGAACCAGTATATACTATGACCTGTCCAGTGTGCAGCCGAACATTCCGGGTTCATGTAGGTCTCACCAGCCACACGAGGAGGCACTAAGCCCCAGTGCAAAGCCGTCATGCCCCTGGATTACAAAAGTGGTCATCATCGAACCATGATGGGCGAATTATATACTGGTGTATTGTATTCATAGCTTTTTCTAGCCCCCATCGGTAATCACCTTTGATACATCTTCTGCTATTTAAAGATTGTCTAGATTGTCGACTATTCGCGGTATGGTAAAAAAAAAAGGTCTTCTTGAATAATTAAAACAGAAATCTTTTCAAATATTTTGATCATGAACTAAGTCTGTCATAAAATAGACGCCATGTATAATGAAAACCTAAAAGAAAACATTAATTTCGAGAATATACCTTGCGGCCCTATTTGCATTTGTAAGATATCATATACTAAATCTCAAAAAAAAGGACGACCTGGCAGAGTGCAGCTATTGGAAAGGCATCACCCGTAATTCTCTCAGCATTTTTAGTACTTCTGTGCTACGATTACAAAGGATACAGATAAAAGGCTCAGAAAAGAGCAAGCATGCTTCCGAAGAGGCAGACCATGCACTGAGAAGATTTTCGTCCTGAAAAAAATCTGGCAAAGCCTGGAATACAAAGGCTGATGATAGTTTTTTTTTTTTGTAGATTTCAAAAAGCGTTTGGTAGCTTGTAGCGTTTATGTATCGTGTCGTAGAAAATAACAAGATTTTGAATATTGCATCCCTCAAAATGTATCCAGATTTTGTGATATCTCCCCGCAAGTCACATTTAGCATATCACTACTAGTCATGGCTCGTCAAGGCTTTTAAAGAGTAAGACTTAAAGGGTTAACATATTTAGTGTATCGTACTAATATATAATAGAATAATAATATACTTAATAGTAATAGTTGTATTTGTAAAAGAAGTTTAGAAGAGGGGCCTTGCAAGCATCCATTAATTTGGGCCCTGAATTCAATTAAATGTATAAAAAAATGACGGAGAGCTTCGATAAAGACGCACTCAAAGTCGTTCTCCGTATAAACCTAAACAAAACCCAAGTTATGTATTGGCTACTGGACATTTAGTACCTGGTCAACATTGGACAAGTTCATCCATCTAGGAAGTGTCATCACATGCGTTGGAGATTAATATCAAGGTGTTAAATAGGGAATCCAAGAGAGACTTGAAAACAAGAACAATTGCGGTATCTGTGGGCTACAAACTAATTAACGTGGCGACCATAGATCAACTTCCACACTACGATCTTTAGCCTAACGGTCACCTACGTTTGCTTAGGACTCGTGGAAGTCTTCTATACAAGTCGAAAGAGGCTAAGAGTGACTCAGGGTGGCTGAGAAGGATCCTATAGTTATAATATCAATAGAGAGTTTGTTTGTTTTCCCGCACGGTTACTTCCCTAAGTGAAGTGGTAACCGAACGTTGTATTAAATTCGTAGGGCACATCCGTAGACAAGACGAAATAAGTTGACTGGAGTCAGCCATGACATGAAGGTTGAAAAGAGGAAAACGAAAAGAAGACCGTCATCGTCTAACATGGGTCGCACCTGCTTGGGAAACAGCTGGGCAGAAGATGTGGAACTCGCCCATGACCGATCTCAGTGGTCCTAGCTAGTCCAGGAATAAAATTTAACCTATCACTGGACTAAACCTAGATTGTGATGTCATAGCAAGAACTGTTTTCACCATTAATAAAGGAAAGCTTTATTGTTTTCACCGATGGCTTTTATGACATATAGCTATTTAACCTTTCAATTTGTTTTGGTCATTGTTCTATAATCTATATGAATAAAAACAGCATTCACTGGTACTGTCGTGCTCTTGTACTTGTTGCCAATTAGGTTTGCTCAGAGATATGCCTAATAAAAATGTCAATTCTCTTTAAAGATCCACCTGCCAGCAATTCTACGTTTCTATTGGGAAAGATTCAAACAATTCCCAGGAGGTAATACACTTTGTTTTCTGAAACTTTTACGATCTCTTATCAGTCTAGTGTCTGAGTATGCCTGCGTCACGAGTCCCACGTGTTAAATTGCGCTACAAATTGAAAATAGGATAATGCTTCTATGGCAGTGGCTTTATAGAGCGTCCAGAAAAACCCTTGACGGATCCATTGAAAAAGACATTGGACTTAAAATTTACTGAAGCCACTGATCTTAGGCATTAATGAGCTGATCGGACGTGTCTTTAAAAATCAAAATGTCTGGGTTTTTTTTTATAACTGTGCAGTTGTGTAAAGAGTAAAGAGGTCATAGAACAATTTAATAGGTCCATGTAAGTAAAGAAATACGCTCAAAATCATTCTCCGTGTGGGTATTGGCCTACGTCTAGAGGACGGATACAGTTTCTTCAATACAAGCTCAATATCAGCTCCACTTGTGCATGGGCCACCGTAACTTGACATTCTTATTAGACATGTGCCATAAACCCGTCAAGAAATATGTATGAAGGGCCGTGTGTTATGCCTCTGTGTGTTCCGATACGTTGTGGCTGTAGATCCGCGTTTAATTGACGTCAGCAGAACTGGAGAAGCCGTACACGTTTTCCCCAAAACCCTGAAGTTCATTACATTCACATTACAATTAAAGTTGGGGGTGATCTATCAACCGAAAGATCGATACGAGCCACTCCAACTACCTTTCTCCCCGTGTCATATTGTTATAAAGTATTCCTTACGATATTGCTGCCTTATCAAAATATAAATTAATGGGGGGGGTAAGGGGTAAGGGAGGATTTCCGCGATCTCAGCTTTTTTTTTAAGCCGCTATAGGACAAAAGTGTATAGGAATGTATAGAGCTAGCGCGTACCTCTAGCATATTGATTTTTGTCCCCGAGTTTTAAAAGAATGTGGCTTAACTCTAAATGGGAATGCTTTATCTCTGCAGATTACTTTAAAAAAAAATGTTGCTTGTTCATTCAATTCTAGAAGCCAGTCAGCTGTCGAGTTATTCGATTTTGCTTTTGTATTGTAAGGTAGCTGCTTCATTTAAGCGGGCTTGCTATTTTCTCCACTTTCTTTCAAGTCCCTCTCTGTCACTGGCTAGTGTGTTTACCAGGCGAATACGAAGAATCACATCTCGCTATGTTCTCATACGAAGAATCACATCTCGCTATTTTCTCATACGAAGAATC
>JADKLZ010069704.1:22273-32402 GCA_021533235.1 Biomphalaria straminea | reverse complement strand
ACTTTCCTTCCATAGTTCTATAATAAATCAATCTTCAATAAGATGGTGCGCAAATGTTTAATTAGGTCCATTGATACTTTAAAACTCGCTCTTGTTTGCATTGTTCTATGGTAAGCCTAGTGACGTAAGCATTTCTTCCCGTTTACGTCATGGAAAAACTTTCATTCATAAATTTTCCATTTCATTCATAAATTATTCTGACCAAAATTAAATTGAGACATTTTCATATCGAAATAACGGTCGAACTCGAGTTTTCCCAATGTGGCCAATGAGTTGAGATTTTTTTTTTTTTTCACTAATACGCACATACCTTGAAATTTTAAAGAAAATCGTTAGAGCCGTTTTCGAAATAAAATTTATAAATAAATAAATATATATATATATATACAAGAATTGCTCGCTTAAGAGTATAGGAAAATAAAGTACACACAATTGCAATGCACAAATTTATGTTTCATAAAACTCTTATGAATTAGTGTAGTGAATGGAAGGGAGGTTAAAAAAAGTGGAAGCCGGAAGAGATTATATTGTGTCGTAAGACTCTTGAAACTAGAACGACAATACACAGATAGATACTACTCTCAGGTTTGACTTTAGAAGTACTTTAATTAATATCACAAATTACTTTACTTTTACTTCACAAAAGATTTTAACAATTTCCGGAGATTTCCAGGACTTTTCTAGGCCTATATTTAATAACATTTCAGGAGATTTCCAGGGGCTCCTGGTAAATCAAGAGGCTGAGAGTAAATCATGTTATAAAATGGTTCAATTTAATAATTTATACACCTAAAAATTAGCACGGGTCCAAAGAAAGTGCGGGACCCACTGCGGTCGCATATGTTGCAGTGCCTAAGGCCTGCCCTTCAAAATAGCGACGAATGGTATACCGCCGGTCGACTAGTGAAAATACAAAATATAGTGTTTTAATTTAATGAATTTAATACACTATATCTTATTATTCATACTATTGTTACATTCACACATTCTCTTTATTTGTAACATTATTATTTTGTTTAATTGTTTTTAATTATTATTATAGCTTTTATATACTTTTATGCTTATAGCATGCTCAGAGCGCTGTGGTTCAATCACATTTTGGGTTAGTGGGGCGGGGAATCTGGGAGAAGTTTTTCCGTGCTGCCCTTATGGCGCTCAGTAAACAGCTCTGCTAGAGTCGGATGTCTGGTGAGCTTTTTGTGTCAGACTATTCTGGATACCTTAATCACTATAAATTATGTAACAGCACATTTTTTTCCTTTTTAAATATATTTATTGTAATGTTTTATACATATATTTAATATTGTATTATTACAATCGTCATGAACCATTAATTACTGCACATTTTTAAAAGATCAAATAAAAGTCAGTTTGAATTTTTTATGGGACCAATGTTAATTCATATATGGCGTAATACGATCTGCCAGTGCTATTTATAAATGTCTTATGGAAATCTGAAAAGTATACATTGTTTAAAAACATAAAAGTTGAAAGTCAATTTAAAGACATCCAACTAATTTTGAACTGAACATAATCAATATGAAATTAAAAGTTGCATAGGCGCATTTACTTTTTTTTTTTCTATTTAATCTTTATACTATAAAAATGGTTGCACCAAGTCCTACAAACAGCCAAGACATAATAGTGATTTTCGTCAAGAGAATTGATCTTAAGTGAAGATATAATTATGTTACTTATAAATATACTAATTATTAAAATAAATTAAATACAAATATCTTACAGAACAAACACATATTTATACATAGCTTGTTTAGAGTATTAAATAGGTGTATAAACTTTTACCTTTCCGGAAGTAGTAGAAATAGATCAAAAAGATCACAATAAAGCCAAAGGTTCCGAACACAGCACTCAGTATTATTCCCAGACTCACTCCATCTGTAGTGTCTATAGGACAAATATATAAGTGATTATCACTTGAATGAACAAGGGCATTTTATTTTCATTTAAATAATACTTAATTTTGGATCATTTTAAACTATTATCAACTTAAGCCTCTTTCATTATCAATAAATAATCAAATATTGAAACATATTGGAAATAGTAAAGTTTAATTGTTTAGTCCAATGAATTATTTTTATTTGAAATCTTAGTTATCTTAGTGTGGGAAGCGTGGTCGAGAGGCCAAATGCGGCTTCAGCTTGGCTTGCTTGGGTACCTAGAAGAGGGCTCGAGGTTCAACACCCGACTCGGGCAGAGTTGTGTATACTGAGCGCCCAAGGGCAGCAAGAGAAAGCAACTCCTAGATACCCTCTTCCCCCCCCCCCCACTGGTCCGCAAATGAGATTAGACCAAGGTGCTCTGAAAGTAGCGCTATATAAAGGCTATAATAATAATAATTCTCTTTTTACTACTATTAAATTACTTGTCATGTTTTGTATACTATTTTTTTTAGATATGTTTGTATGTAAAAAAAAAAGAATATGCAGCACTCATGACATACCTTTCACAGCGTCTATGTTAACGTCAACAGGAAGGACCTGTGAATACTTATTATCTCCACAAACAATGTATCCAAAGTTATAAATGGACTTATGACTCTTGATTGGTCGATGACTAACACAACTCAGGTTTGAAAAAGATTTTGTGTGATTCACTGTAATGACAGCTTGACAGGGCGATGGTGCGATATAACAGCACAGAGTTAATTCTTCGTCTTCTTTTATCGTTAAGGAAGTGTTACTCTGTGATAAGGTTTGTCCATTAAGTCTCATTAGAATTTTGGATAGTTCTGTAATGAGAATGGGCATAATCTATATTAATATCTATAAATATTTATCAATGACAATCAAGGGCGGACTGGGTGTTAAAATCGGCCCGGGCATTTCTACACAATCAGGCCCATAAATTGCATATCATACTTGTCTTCAAAATCATTATGTTTGGTTTGAGTATCTCTAACGGTACACGTGTATAAAGAAAGATCTATATTTTTGATGGGAAGTATAGGCCTTATGTTGCTTTTTAATTGCTAAGTGTGTAGCCGCTAAAATGATGACTCCTACTAGATCTAGTAACACTGTCTACGGATGTAGGCTATTACATTATTTCAGAAAATTAGTTAGATTTCACTGTATAGAGATTTTTTAAACACGACACATAGAGGGCCGTTTTATAGGAGAATATTTTAAAACCTTTAAAAATGTAATACATAGTGGCATCGATGTGGCCCTTCGGTGGCCCTAAAAGCCCAATTGGGTACCGGCCCACCGGGAATTTGCCTGAATGCCCATATAGCCAGTCCGCCCCTGATGACAATCAATTTCTCCCATTTTTTTTCCGCCCTCTCTCTCTCTCTCTCTATGACACAACACAAGATACAGGAATTTTACAAAGAGAATTAGATGAATTACAGAAACGGGAATCAAATTGGAGGATATCTTTCCACCTAGAAAAACGTCAGTTATTAAGGGAAACAAAAAAAAACTAAAAGAAAAAACTAAAACCAATAAATTCCACTTATCTTTTTCATGGTAAGCCAGTAACACAGACTAAAATCGCAAATAATAATATTAATAAAACAACGAAAAAACTGCCATTGTGTATTACAAATTATATCGTAATTTATAGAGAAGAGATGGAGAATCACGTTGTTAAATGCTAAATGGTAAAATCACTAAATTTAGAAAGCCTTCAGGACAGAAGACTCAAAAGTAAAGTAGCAATTATACATAAAACACTGAACCATAATCTTCAAATTCAAAAACAAAATTTAATAAAATACTCAGAAAGACACAAAAAAAGGCACATTTCTCGTCCCATATGCTAGGACAAATTTGTACAAAAGCTCCTTCTACCCTAGCGCTATTAGAGCATGGAATGGATTGCCTGAGCTAGCCAGGAAAACCAGTGACTTGGCAGAATTTAAGTCATTGGTTAAAATGCATGACTTAATGCATGACGCGTAGGACGTAATCATGTTCTTTTTTGAAGTAACGTCTGTATTGTATAGGTTCCCGGTCATTTCATCCCCGGTCACTTCATCCCCTGGTCATTTCATCTCCGGTCATTTTATCCCCTATTCTTTTCATCATCTGATCATTTTATCAAACAAATAGTAATCGTTGAAATCATGAAATAAGCAATATTGAATTAATAAATTCATTTTTATTTACATGACAAAAAGTGCCACACATGAGATAAGAATAAAATAAAATGATACTAGAAACTATAAAAATGTAACATTTATGGATATAAATTATTTTTATGCATCCTTCCACTATAATAAGATAAATAGGCTATTGTAAGTACAGAAGACGATCCATCGATTCATATTGCTGAACAATGTTTGTAATTCTCTATAAACACACTTTACACCTTTGATTTTTAAAAGAAATTAAAGCAAAACTTATATAGGCGACATGGTATCCTATGGATGGGTGAAGTTCACTACTTCAACAACACCTTGGCCTTTGATGATAAGCTATCAGCGGCATGGTCATAACTATTCTAAGCGTACTTATCACTCAAAAGATTTCCACTATTTCCACCACACCTTGGCCTTTGATTATTACGTCCTCGGGGTAATATTATTACATACCCCACATTCAATAGAAGCGCTATAGCTAAGTACCCACCCATATTTACAATATATTTTTTATATTTCTCATATATAATGTAATGCTATAAACGCATTAAAAGCTTTAAAAAAATATGAAAAAAGAATTCTTCATAATCATTTTTACATATTAGATAAAATAAGGGCTATAAATCAAATTCTTTTTAGCGCAATTAAACAATGAATAAGAAAAAATATTTAATTGGGGATGAAAAGACCGGGGATGAAGTGACCGGTGATGAAGTGACCGGGAATAAAATGACCGGGGATGAAGTGACCGGGGATGAAGTGACCGGTCACCATTGTATAAGACAAGATAAGATGTTATTTATGTACGATTGGTAAATAAGGTCCATTCACTAGTTCAGAAAACTATTTTTTAAAAGTTTTAGAACTCATAGCCCATGTACTGACTCCAGAGCTCTGATTTAGATTTTGTTACGAAAAACATGATGAGCATGTTGAAAAAAATAGACACCAAACAATCATTAATGATAGCTAAAAGACGTTAACATTCTTCAGTCCTAGGATTACTTAATTCCATCTTATAGTCACACACATAGTGTGTGTGTGGTGTTTTTTTTTTCCATTCTGGGAATCTTAGTTCGAAATGGGGTTTAGCCACGAAGCCACCACCACCCGGTCTACGCCCATGATATCGCTTGGGAAGGCGATTGTCTAGCATGCGGACTACATGTTGGGAACTTTTTTACTGTCGCATTGATAGTGTGCATGTTGGACAGCTTAAAGATTTCCATGTCTGGTATGTGTTCGGACCAACCTCTTTATGGATATTTCTTAGGCAGCGTAGATGGAACTAAATCTATTGCATAACCGTTAAACGCGCAAGAAAAGAAAAAGTGAAGTGGTCAAGTCATTATGGACTGCAGACAATAAACCAGGGTTTACTTGTGTGCGTCTATAACCTATATGATCAGATTGTTGTTATCAGTCGCAAACAAGTTCCGTTGTTTTATTTTCGGGAAAAGATGTGCGTAACTATTTGAGTCTAACAATAGATACATGTTTGACTAACTGTGCCGGTGTGTTAGTTTGTCTGACCTCTCAACATTGAGCATATCTGACTAAGTTGTAAAAAATACTCGGACACAGACTATTTCCAGGGTGTGGATTAAGATTGATTTCCTAGAGTTAGTTATCCTAACGGTTTTAGATGTACTGTAGATTAAGACCTAGATCTCTATAAAAGACTAGAATCTATTAAACGCTTCAGCCTCATTTAATTCTAAGATATAAAAAGAATGTACTTGATTTTGCTGCAGTTCAAGTGCAGATAATAATTCCCGTAACTTCAATCAGTATCTTACTTTATCATCTTCAAATGCAGACAAAAGTTGTTAGTCAGTTTTTGATTATCAAAGTTGTTAATATTACATGTCCGAAAAAACAGGGATGTGCGTTTCAGCCACCAGCACATGTGGAAAAGTTTTAGACATGCTAATTAAACTTTATAGCTTGTAATTTTTTTAAAAATAATTAAACTACGATTTTAACTAAACTAGTATTTTTTTCTAGTTATTTTTTTTTTAGTTAAAACAAAGTTTCTAACTTTTTAGTTAACTTTTGCCATCACTAAGTTCATATACCAACTCGATACCACAGGAAGCAGAGATTTATTGGAGTCGTAATTACTACATTTTTAATATTTATTTGTTTCTAAGAACTGATAGTTGAGTGGCTATAGTTAAATGTTGAAAAAAATGTTTACATGTAATAATAAAAACGCTGGATCTGTTAACGGCCTGAACTTCACGTGTATAATTTGAAACACTACTTATTAATAACTGTTTTCAGTTTTATTCCACTTATATCCATATAATATAGAATTTTTCTCTTTAAGAAAATAAAAATTATTTTGTATGTAACTAGTCTGTCAGAAGTTATATAATTTAGTAATACAATTTTTAAAAATCCGAAAATTATGGGTGCACGTAATAGCAGTGGCGTAGCGTAGGGGGGGGAGGGGGGAGGTTTTCAAAATTCCCCCGGGCCCCCGCCTAGGGGGGGCCCCCAAATGGGTGTTTCAAAATACATAAATAAATATATTTGATTGACAAATAGTGTCAACGGGTGTATTTTTTTTTAACATTTATGGATTATATTTATATCAAATACTAAATCTAGATCTAGGTCTATCAGTACATTGACTTTTTTGACATTTTAAAATATTTTTTTTCCCAGAGAGATCAAAGTTGTTGTTTTTTAAAGTTAGTTTTACATTTTAAAATACAAATCTTTAATAGATTTGTTGCCGATTAAAGAGATCAAACATGTTCTTGCAGCAAAAACAAAGAGTATTACTCTCTTTGTTGCCACGAATAAAACTGTATGATATACAGCAGTAGCGGCCTTAGAGGTGACAAGTGGAGCGCCTGTGGGGGCCCCGCGATCGGAGATTTTATTGTAACAAACTTGATCACAACACATTTTCCTAATAAAAGCCTATTAGACGTCGATGTTTGAATACAAAATAAACTCTTTGGATTGATTACGTTCGCCTAAGTGTTTTATATGATTCTGTGCATAGACATCTTGAGGCCATGGGAGTATTTTTCTATTAAAATTTTTAAACTTCAAAGGAAATCTTTTATGCAGAACAATAACAACGAAGTATAAACAGTAGGCAAACAGTAGGCCTACCTAAGTAATATTCTGTTTTGTAATAAAAATAAGGCCCACAGTGTTAAAAGCGGACATAATCAATTGTTTTTGTTGGAGGCCAATGACAGCGTTAGAGACGGATTAGCCCGTTAGCGTGATGTGGTACGGTTTATCTATAGTCTACCCTTACGGCTCAGGGCCCCCCCCACAAGACTAGGGTCCAGGGTCCGTCGCACTGCTAAGTCCACCCCTGTATACAGGGAATTCCAGGTATCTTGTTACCTTTACTAATAATAGATTTAAATGGCGAGTATTTTAAGGTTACGCTAATTAACTTGAAGCAGAATTTATAGAAACGAGTATAACAGATCCAATAGTTATTCTTAACAATGCTAGAATTGTCCGTTATTCGAGTTTGGCTTCTTTAATTTCAGAATTAACTTCACACTCGAGTTATTACCCCTCTATTCATCTTTCCGCAATCAAATGGAAAAAGGCTTTTCTAAATAAAAAAAATCGTTGTTATAGAGTGATAAAAGAGTGAATTGCATAGTTGGGAAAATGAATAAAAACCAAAACAAATGTATGTCTTTTCGTCAGAGGAAATTCCACAATCATAGCATATTTTTTATTAGTGAAATAAAAAAAAATGTTTATTCTTTCTATGGAAACTTCCCCCATGCCGAGTTGATCAGAGTGGGGCTACAAAACAGCGTGACGCAAAAGCTAAACCTATGATAACACAGCCACAAATGAGTGGCCGTCTGTCTGGCCTGCGCATACGTCTGTTAGGCATAAATCCAAAAGCAACATTTCTGAACTGTGATAATCACCTCTAAACCTGTAAGCTTTTCATTCCAACAATTGTCACCTTTTTTGTAACTGTACATGAATTGTTCAACTTTTTTTTTTCAAATTAACCCCAGAGGTCCTTCCTTTTGAAGTTATTATCACATCCTTCTTTTTAATGTTCTTAAGACTGATATCTACTAGGAACTTTAACAATTCGACCACTTATGGTAGTCTTGACTGGCACAACAAGTTCTCTAGACGTTGATCTATAACTGTCTGTTTTGTTTGTTCTAACAGTTTACTGCTTGTTGTCTTCATCGGTATCATAGTACCCAAAGATATCTTCATCGAAACTCTTGTTCAAAAAGCTTTGATTTCTTCTGTATGTTTTTCCATCGTTTGTTTATGATGTAATATCTGGGAGATGAATGTTTTTTTTTTATGACAACTGCTTTCTGCTATGTTTGTCCTAGATGAACTGTCACTTTCTCTCCGACAAAATAACCTTTAGGTAGTCTTGCCTTTGCATCGTATTTCACTTTGCTTTTCATCTGTCGTTCGTTGAGTAATGTCTCTGCATTTTAAGTTACCGATGGTTTCAATAGTTTGAGATCAGTTGGAATGATGTCCCTGAGTCTTCTACTCATCAGTAGTTGTGATGCTTATCGGAGTATTTCTATACTCGAGCATAACAAGATATGGATCTTTCACACTCTCGTATGGTTTTAATCTTTGTGCTTTCGCAGAACACATAAACAATACATAAATTGAAACTCATTCATGCTTTCTGCAAAATGGTGAGAAACGGACGAAACTGATCACCAAATCCAACGAAAAAGCAAAAGAAGGTAGTGAATACTATGGATTCCCTGTAATCAAAACAACCAGAAGAAAGAAAAGACTTGATGGGAAGTTGAGTTCTAATGTAGGACTCAGTAGGACTGTTAATAGAGCTGCAATTCAAACTTATTGCGACAGAAGTGCCTGACAGATTTCATATGGGGATGAAGGACAGATTACAAAGGCTGGAAAGAAAATGGATACCTTTGGGTTTCTTCTTGGACCAAGACACCTGTTGGATGATGACAAACTGTGTTATTTTTTACTGTTTGTATGATGAAATAAATGGCAAATCGCTTGTTCAATGTTGTCCCTGATGCACGAGTAACTAGTTATACAATCAGCAATAGGCTCAAACCTTGCAACATCCTCTGAATACCGCTAACTCAGGCCACTTCCATTGCGTCATTCTAAAAAAAACCTATCCCAGGAGCACAATAACGCAAGAAAAGCTTATCATGGCTTTAATGTCAGTGAAGTCACAAATACTAGAAAGTATCAAGATGATGTTATAGATGTCTTTGCTGCACAGAATGCACCCACGTGAAGCGATATGAATCGAGATTTGTCACTTTGTGCATTATTTAGCTAATAAACAACGGTATTATTCATCAAAAGATTCTTAATGATTAATTTTTTTTTGTTAAGTTTACTGATGTACTGAACCAATTTGATCTTTGGGCGTATATATGTTTTGCGTACATTATGTCATGTCATATATCGAAAGTCAAATAAAACTTTACTTTAGAAATGTACTTTACACACAGAGCAGCGTTGGCTGGCATTTTTATTAGCGGCCCCCGAAAGGGGAAAAGACGCTATTAGTTTTGTGTGGCCTGTCTGTCCGTCTGTCTGTCTGTCTGTCTGTCCGTCCCATTTAGTGCTCAGAAAGTAGAAGAGAAAATCAAAATCTGACATGACGATAATATAGATCATTCAAAGTTCTAATGCAACGGCTACTTTTTTTTTTCTAAAAGCTCAAAATCTAATTTTTAAAAATATTTTATGCAAGCAGTATTTAAAGAGAAAAAACCTAATTAGTATGCAATATAAATGAAACCTAATTTAAGACAATTAATAATCTAATACATTGCGCCACATTTCACGATTTATTTTGTTTAAACCTATGAGTATTTACTTTCTAAGTTAATAACTCATAAAAGAGGTGTGGCAGAGGCGGCCCCCGTTGAGAGATCAAAGCACGGATATGTATATTTCTGTCGTTCGTCTTTGATATATTTTTTTTAAAATAAACTTTTAGCAGCGACAAAGAGAGTTTGTGTGATACACAAACTCAGA
>JADKLZ010069699.1:0-17753 GCA_021533235.1 Biomphalaria straminea | reverse complement strand
GAAAGAAATCTCGAATGAGCTTATATGCATGTTTTGATATCGTCACAACACCCTTGGCTCAAAGTGGTAGCCTTAATTTTCTTGTTATAAAATTAAAAGGAAACCATTTGGGTTCTGATACCTAATCGATATTAAATGCACAGTAAATACTTCTTTTTCATAAAATAAAAAAAAAATAGAAACTTAACACAGGATGGCTGCCTGGTCGTGCGGTTTGCACGCTGGACTGTCGTTCAGATTTATCGATGGTCCAGGGTTCAAACCCCGCGAGCACGTTACTCTGCCTCAACGTGGCGCTCGCGTGGAAACGGCTCACTAGAGGAAGTGGCTAGGCGAAAGGGTAACAAACATGACTCCCATGGGGGTGTCCACGGGTGGACGAGAGTCTGCCCCTTCACGGTGCGGAGTTGAAAGAGAGCTCCCACAACCCTGTCACGAATACATGCGCTGTTCCTCAAGGGGCCGTCTCATTAATGGCAAATCCCGCACAGTTAGCTTGGTATAATGAAGGAAAATGGTGGCGGCCCCCGGTACTACTTGGCCTTTGGCCATGACTTCTAGTCCATGCGTCTGAAGTGTCAGTGGTTTTGGAAACAGCAATGCCCTATAGACATTGACTTGGGTCTCTCCCATCAGTAGCGGTCTTAGGGGGTGGCAAGTGGGGCAACCGCCCCAGGCTCCGCGCCTGTGTGTGGGCCCCGCGATCAGAGATGCAATCGACACCAACGCCGAAAACCAAATCAGTTGTCATAAACTAGGACTTGTTACTCAATATTTTCCAAGAATCTCAATGATACCAGTTGCCATTTAAGCTCTTAAAATACATTTTTCATTTCAAAATACCGTTCAGTTTTGGTAAAGACAGCATCTAATGACCTCCCGATTCATCATTTATCAGTTCGCAATAAAATAACGTAGGTTGAAGCAACCAATCCAAATTGTATATTTTATGTAAACATCGACGTCCAAACGGATTTTATTAGTGATACGGTCTGGAATATTGTTTGAATTATACAAAATGTATATGAAAGAGTCATTCGTAACATTTGTAGTAACATACATGCAGCTTTTGAAAAATTGATTTTTTTACAGGAAAATTAATAAACAAATATACAGTGTTTTCTTGACTTTCGATAGTAATACGTTCTAATACCGCACGCAAAATTCAGATTTTCAATGTATCTAGTTTCATAACTGTAGGCCTACACTATTTCCGAATCTAAACAGTATCACAGAACATCCTCAAAAATTTAAAACCACTAGATAACTTTTTCCCTTTTTATTATTAACTTTCACACGCTTTTCCTTTTAAAAACTCATTAATTGTCCAGTAATTTTTAAAAGTGTCAAACATCACTGTTATTTCGCATTACTGTATTTAAAAAAATTGGTACGTATACATTAAATAATCAGACAGACCAAACTTCTTCACTGTACTCTCCAATGTCAGGTGCTTAGTAGAAATGCTGGGTTCATTTAAGGATGCCAGAAAACACCAAACTGAAAACTTCAAGGCTTTGTCAAAATTGACTTTAGACCCACTAGTTGTACCTATTGTGCAATGTGTGCATTGGACGCAGGCGGTCTAATTTAGGGGGCGGCTAAATCATTATTCCAAGTTTCTTCCTTTTTTTTTTTTTACATTTTTGGTTTAATAATTAAATAGCCAACTGCTTATAATTTTTATAAAATAAAACATAGCACATATTCCCCTTTTGGGGGCCGCTAACTAGAATACATTTTGCTTTTTGCTGGATTCTTACAATTTTACTAAAATCGAAGTAAAATTATAAGGGATCACAAAAAAGTAGGATTTCATTGCTAAGCAAACACGTGGTCATTGAAATCTTTGCATACTACGGCCAGTGCTGACCTCAATACCATAGAGATGAACAGCAGACGACACGTGATTCTGGGAACTCGCGTCAAACTTCGCCCTAAACAAAAACATTAAACGCCCGAAAAATAAATACATATTCATAAGGTAATCACGTGATAGATGGCCAGTCCTTGCCAACATCAAGGCCACTTACTATATCCTTCCTATACGACTGGAGAGCGTGGCTTTGTCTGGACAGGAAGTCAATTCGATGCGGAAAAAGAAAGGATGGATGGGAAAAACAGCAACTGGGGCGTAATGACGAAGAGATGGGTTTCTAAAAATGTGAAATAATTTTAGAAGCCTAATCGATTTGATTTTGAAAACTCACTTATGTTAAAATGACGGAAAGATGGTTGACATATTTGAATATTTGGTATCTCTCAATACGACAGTACACACGCGTTACAGCGTATCTCTTTAAATATAGTTCTTCTTCGTTCCCAATTTAATGTTAGAGGGTTCAGACAAGTAGTCACTCCTATATGCATCAGAGTCATGGACCCTATACTCCCGCCACACCAAAAAGCTAAACTCCTTCCATCTACGCTGTCTAAGGTGCGTTGGTCTGACCACATACCAGACACAGAAATTTTAAAGCTGTCCAACATGCACAGTATTAATGCGACAGTAAAAAGGTCCCAACTCCGATGGGCGGGACATGTAGTCCGCATGCCAGAAAATCGCCTTCCCAAACGACTTCTGTATGGAGAGTTATGTACAGGAAAGCGCTCCCAAGGCGGCTAATACAAGCGCTACAAAGACACCCTCAAGAGCTCCCTCAAGGAATGCAGTATCGGCATTCATGGCTGGGAAGCACTATCTCTAGATTGCTCCGCATAGCGAGAAGCGGTGAGCCTCGGAGTCTCAAGATTTGAAGCAAGTAGAGTGGCCAGTGCGATAGAGCGCCGAACCAACACAAAGCAGAGAGAAAAAGCAGGCCCACCTGCAACTGACAAAACTCACCCATGCCACATATGCGGCTGGCTTTTCAAAGCGAGGATTGGACTTCACAGCCATCTTCGAGTCCATAGGAAATGAGAAATGTGCTCATCTTTGTACACGAAGGAGGAGCTATATATATACACATCTGAGATAAACCGCACGTGGTTTCCAAATCAGGCAGTTCTCAATATAGTTTTTCTTCTAAGGGTATTGGGGCCAGTGTCTTGTTCAGGCCTCTTGATAGAATATGCAGCTTTGAAGGACATGGTCGGCATTCACTAGGGCAATCTCTGTCCACAAGAGAGCTGGTTCATTTCTCGTTTATTCTACTCTCTATCATTTTCTTCATTTCATCTGGATAGAGAGTATGTATCAGTATGTCCGTCTTTGATTTTCTTCTATTTCAATGTGTGCTGGTGTCCGTTGAAAAACAGTAGTTGATGTTAACAAGAGATTTACTGAGTTGTTACACAAGCTTATGTCAACTCTGTCTGTCTGCTTGTCTGAAAAAAGTTTGTTATTTCTCCCACACCCAATCTCAGATCAACCTGAAATTTTTACCACATTATTTCTTTTACCAGACAAAACAAGAATCTTTGTCTTTGTAAGAGAGACCTAGAATCCTTCTATAGCATCTCTTTTCTGTGGTTAGGATCCTCCTATCTAGTTCTAGTTTGCAAGATTGTCGCAATGACCAGGGAGTGCATCAATCGGGTTTTAATGTCGAGGGCTATGCCTGAGACTTGCCTAATTGTCTTGAGACCCTAGCAAGTGCCGCCATGAACCGTTTCAATTCTGGTCAGTAGATCAGGTTTGGTTCCTTCGTCTGAAACGATTGGTTCGAGTTTGTTAAAAACTTGTGACACTTGCCAGCAAGGCCGGTCCTAGCGCTAGCGGGGCCCTATGCGAAACTGATTGCGCGGGGCCTATAGTGTGGGTGGGAATAAGGATAATAAGTGAAAATTAAGATTTTATGTAAGAAAATAAATTCGGCTTTCCTATTTTTTAAAACTCTTTTCTAAGTACAAAATTTCGATCAAGTTAGCTTTACTGTACGAATCTTGTAACCTATGGAATATTTATATGTTAGTGACTATAAAAGAAAATAAGGTATGGGAACGTCCTGTTAAGGTGAAAAGTTGCCCGATTAGGCCTATTACATTTTAACATGAAAGCTGACAAGCTTTTATCGCGCTTAGGATTGGTGTTTTCCGCAATGAATGACACCCACAAATGACAATTCTGTCTATTTTTCATGAGATTTTTATGAGTTTTTATATTTTAATAAGTGCAAAACATTTCCAGGAATTTTTGTATATATTTTGAAATTAATAATTACACATCGAATTAGCGCGGTGCCTATGAAAGCGCGGGGCCTACTGCGACCGCATAGGTTGCAGTGGCCTAAGACCGGCCCTGCTTGCCAGTTTGCCTCCAACCCTGATCTCCATAAAAGGCCCTTTTCACTCTGCACCACTTGAACAGTTGGTCAAGTTTTTGGAAGATCATATTTCGCTGTAGCACCTTTTCTGGCAATTGATATATGCCGGAGTGAAGTCGTACTTTTTTATTCATGCTTTCCCTTTTAGTGTATAAGGTCTAAATGTGACAGACATACAGCGGAATTTTCCCTGTACCGCTAAAGAGATTTCATACCACATTTTCTATTCTGAGGAAAGAACTCTTTAAATTATTCAAAGCGAGAGATTAAAAAAATCCAAGAGTCTATATTTTGTTAACCAGAAAGGACTTTATATCTGATGAGATTTTTCTTCTTTGAAACAGTTCTAGGAGAATTCCGAGATCGCTTTATATCTGGATACCAATCAACACGTTTTCTATCGCCCTGAAGGATGTCTGTGTGAGATGACGAAAAAACTTTCTAGATTGTAGAAATTCAATCTACGAATGTTAACACCAATGGATTTAAAAAGTTGAAACTCACTTTTCATTGTTTTTTTTTTAATGAATTCCAGTCTATAAAATAAGCAGGGAACAAATTTGAGTGGGAAATGTATTTTTTTTAAAAATATGTAAACGTTTAGCTTATTAGCTTAAAAAATATAAATCGTTGAAATTTTTGAATAAACACCTCAGTAAGTAGCGTTTTTTAGTAGTCTTTCAATTATTCTATATACCTATTCTAGACTGTTATGAGTTTTTCAATGTTGTGAATGTAATCCATTTCTTGGTTGAGTGATCTTAAAATGAAATCAGAAAAGAAGCTGAAAGTATTTTCTTTTTCTTTTATTTCGTTGCAAATGTTTATCTCTGTCTCTCTATGAATTCTCTCTTTTTCTTTCTCTCTTTCTTTTTCTCTTTTTCTTGCTTTCTCGCTTTTTCTTTCCTCTTCCTCTACTTCTGTCTCTCCTTTTCTCAATGTATGTATGTATCTTTCAGTGTCCCTCTCTCTTTCCTCAGTGTGTGTGGGTGTGTCGCCATGTGTGTCTGTTTCGTTCTCTCTGCATTTCTCTGTGCCATCAGCTGTCTCTGGATCCTTTCTTTTTACAACGCTTATATTAACTCGCTGTGTTTCTTTCTTGCATGTTCGCATTTCTGCAATTGATTTTTCCACTACTTCTACTCATCCGATCGTCATCGAATTTTTGCGTACAAATTTTTGATCGATGACAACACATAAATCAGTAAAAAATATCAACCAGTTAATTAATCAATTAGTTGTAATTAATCAAGTTTCTTTAAGAAAAAAATAGATTATGTAGAGAAAAAAAAACGACTCTCTAGGCCAAAGGGAGAAAAACTTGCGTAGAGAGTAAGGTTTCCTAGAGAGAGGGAGATAAGCCTTGTGTAGGGAATAAAAAGATATAACTTGAAAGAAAGCTAAAGTAAAAAAAAAATAATTAAAGCATGTATGTTAATGCTAAGATGAAATTTATCAGGAGTGAAGCCCCTTAGGCGTTGGGAGTATCTGCAACTGAGTTGGTGCCAAATGTAACGCAATGCGTTCCTTTGGATCACATCAGCAAGGTCGAGAGAGTGATCATGACGCATGGGTCACCCATGAACCCTTTATCTGAAGCCCAGGAATGCGCCTCGGAGAGTGGTCATTTTTGGCGAGCTTAAAGGACGTCGTAACAGAAGTGACCCCGTCAACGCTATAAAGATAAACTCAGGCGCCATTTTGCCTTCACTTGCATAGATGAAAGTATCTGACGGCAGTTCGCCTCTAAAAGAGACAGTTGGAGATCTCGTATTAAGGCCGCGAGCACCACATATATGAGACCCAAAGTAAAGCTCTTATTAAAGACAGGCGCAGAAACCTTAAATAGACCGTAGGCTAACAAAGGCTTTGTCTACACAAGGTGCGGAAAAATATCCAGGTCGCAACTGGGTTTGTATAGTCATGTGAAAAACTTAGTTTTCGGAATTGAAGCAACACAGTTGGGGCTATGTACCCACGAGAGATAGAGCATTATTCATTAATCTTCGGACTCGAAGACAAGCCTTATTATTGTTATTAAATATCCTTATGACAAATTTTTTTTCTACAAAAGAATAACAACAGATAAACCTTAATTTATATATTTTTTTAACTATTAGTGTATCACATGTGTGCCTATTCCAGATACTGTCTGGGTGTGCTCCCGTGAGACTGTTATAGGATAATAATAAACTTTCGACGATTCAAATCATTTCTACATTAGCATCTCTGTGAATTAGACAATCACAGCATTAAGATGAATTATTGGCAGAAAAGGATTTAGAAATAAGGTATCACACTCTAAATAACAAAATATAGGATAACAAAAGACCCCAGAAGGCCTTTCTATCGAATTTGACGTCTGCGTCTCAGACAAATGTAAACAAGAGTAGTGTCCCATGATACTTTATAATTTAGATTTAATTTGTGCATTAACTAACCGTAATTATTTCGAGTGCGAATAAATCAATGACGTCATAAGCCTTGCGTTAGAGTTCAGAAAAGTTAAAGAATCACGTGGTAATTGAAACACATGTCGAATAACAATCACGTGACAATGTCTAAAATAGAATTCACAGATTTACTGACGTATGAACGAATTTCTAAGCTCAATTTCTATTTCAAACGCAGAAGCCTATCTGTATTGTAAAACGGTTTATATAGGCCTACAGAAAAAAAAATCATATATTATGATGTAAGTTTGACTATTTCATCATCACAAATCTAATAGAATGACATTTTAATAAAAAAAAATGTCAAACTTAAATATGGTTTCACGTCTATGTTTTATACTTTTATGACGTCTCTTCACAAAAAATTCTCTTGTTCTACCCTAACCTTCTGCAGACCGGCGGCTGACAGGATTCGAACTTGGCACCATTGTGACCACAATGTACTTACCACAAGAGCAGGCAGCCATATTGCTTCTGTATTTTAAACTCTTCTTCTGAAATGGGTCGTTGCAATAGATTCATCAACACATTTATGTGAGCAACTTCATTTTGCGCAATAACGTTTCAGATAAGTAGAGTTTTGCAGTGAACAGTACCAGGAAAAAGAGGAATAGGCAGACAGAGAAATGGACAGGCCTGTTCTTTAAAAAAATTCTATCCAAGGCAAAAGACAGAGGGGAATGGAGAAAGACGGTCGATAGATCTTGTGTGGTGCATCAACTATTCAACAGACTAAGGGATATGTGAAGGTGTAGATATAACACCGTAAGAATGATATCTGCGCTGTACAATGAAGCTACACGATTCTTAAGTTTCAAAACATGTTTTGGTTTTGTTCAATATTTTCTCTATGGTAATAGATTGGAAAGTTATAGATCTATATCATCTCCAACTATCTGGACCTGTCATAACGTTTGTTTTGTTATGCTGATATCTGAAGTCCCACAAGAGAGAAAAAACTGTGGAAATAAAAAAAAAACATGTAGGAGTCTATAGTTTTTGAATTTACATTTATCAAAGGCAGTCGCCAGGGTGTAACAGTTGATATAATTGTGGTAGAGGGCTGTACAAATAAAGTAGCAATTATATATTCATATATATCGTAATATTTGCCTTGTTTATCGTAGTAATTTAAACTCGAAAAACATAAAAGTACTTTTAAAAAACAAAAAAAGAAACACAAAAACAAAGCCTATACAAAGTGTAATAGAATCAATTGCTTTTGAACAGTCATACAATTACATTTGTAATAGATCTAGACCAACAAAAATAAATTGGTTATTAATTTGCACTTTAATTCTTAAAAGCATTTACAAAAAAAAACAAAAAAAAAACAACCTGCTTAACTTGAACTCGTGTCTTACGCTTCCTTCATCCGACTTGTTAACCACTCTGCTAGTGAGGTACTAATGGCTAGAGTAGATTGACTAGAGAAGATTCTATAGTTATATTGTTTGTTTCAATTTAGAGCGGCGACCTATAAAGGGGACTAATTCAACTTATGCCAACCACTTCAGAACACATTTCTTTCCCTTTTTCGAGATACCAAACATAACAATTAACTATCTATAATATATAATTAAATAATTTGTTATTTAAAAAAAAAGATTCTTGTGTTGGCAGCTAAAAGATAAAACTGTGCCATATTTCAGCTTGACCCGAAAGTGGGTGTCGGAGAAATAACGTGTACAAACTTTTTACCAGACAGACACAGTAGGTTGATATAAGCTTTGTAAACAACAACAACAACAACAACAATTAGAAATTGCCTTGAAGGACGATGTTCAGACTTATGGTTGAGATCATTGAATACATTCAGCGGAGCACGATTCAGAATATATTTCAGTTGTGAGGCTTTGTTTTCTTATTTATGTTACTATTACATTTTAGTCAGTTAAAAGGGAAGAGAAAGCTACCAATTGGTGAACAAATATCTTTGGAACAAAAATTAACTTAGCGTTTGGAACTGATGAAGACATTAAACGTCGTATAAATCTAGCGCGTCAGACATTTACACAGCTAAAACCAACCTGGAAATCTCCTCACATCTCAAGCAAGAGTAAAATAAGAATCTTTAACTCTAATGTCAAGGCTGTCCTACTGTATGGTTCTGAAACATGGCGAACAACTGAAGTGACAACAAGAAAAGTACAAACCTTCATCAACAGATACCTGAGAAATATCCTAAAAATAAAATGGTACGACAAAATAGAAAATACCAAACTGTGGGAGATGAGTGGGCAGAAAAATATAGAGATGCAGATCTTGGAGAGGAAGTGGAGATGGATTGGTCACACCCTTAGAAAAGATACCAGCAACAGAGCTAGGCAAGCCTTAGAGTGGAACCCCCAGGGAACAAGACGTAGAGACCAAAACGAACATGGCGACGCAGCATACTGCAGGAAGCCGAGAGGACCGGAAAGAGCTGGGAAGCCATCAAAAAACTTGCAAGAGACCGTGGAGAATGGAGTGTTTTTGTCGAGGCCCTATGTTCTATGAGGAACACAAGGGAACGATGATGATGATGATGTTTGGATTAGTATCAAGTTTTCCAGTTAAGTTGAGCAAGACATAATCTAAGGCCCTGTGGCTGAGCGGTAAAGTGCTTGGCTTCCGAACAAGGGGTACCGGGTTCGAATCCTGGCTAGGGTGTGATTTTTAATTTCGGGATCTTCAGGCGCCTCTGAGTCCACCTAGCTCTGACGTTTGTTTGGGAAAAGTAAAGGCGATTGGTCGTTGTGCTGGCCAGGTACAATAAATGATTTCAACTTGATCCAAGAATGAATGTGAGAGAAATAACGTGCAGTATTAGTTAAGGGGGAACAAATCCCACATATTTAATCAAAGCTGGGAATACTGAAGAATTAGTTTCCCTTGTTAGCATCGAACAAAATTAATGATTACCAGTATTTAATCCACGAATTGTTTTTATTGATTTACTAGTAGACCGGCTGAATAGCATACGCCGCTATTTTCCAGGGCAGGCCTTAGGCACTGCAACATATGCGACCGCAGTGGGTCCCGCACTTTAATTGGACCCGTGCAAATTTTTTAGGTGTATAAATTATTAAATCAAGTTACATGAAGTTAATTCCTTTTTCCAGTCTATATTTCTTTATGTCTATTCTATTTTGTGAATGAAAATAGTGCGGATTTGGATACACCATTTCCATTCACACCATTCTGCGCCATGGGATTTTCCCATTTACTTGTTATAAGTGAAATTTATGAATAAAAAATACTCCAACATATGCGACCACAGTGGCTCCCGAACTTTCTTTGGACCCGTGCTAATTTTTAGGTGTATAAATTATTAAATTGAACCATTTTATAAAACATAACAGATTTCCCGCGGCCTCTTGATTTACCAGGAGCCCCCTGGAAATCTCCTGAAATGTTATTAAATGCTATGCCGCCGGTCGAAAAAGTCCTGGAAATTTCCGGACATTATTAAAATCTTTTTAAAGTAAAAAAAAAAATATGCTATGCTATTTTGTGAATGAATATGGTGCGGATTTGGATATATTATTTCCCATTCACACCATGCTGCGCCATGGGATCTTCCCATTTGATTGTTATAAGTATAAAAAACGTAACGTAATAAGTAATCAAACGTTTTACCAGACAGACAGACAGAAAGAGTTGAAATAAACTTTGAGGAAAAAAATAGATAATGAATACTTAGTAGTCTACCAGTCCAACAGCTCCAATAAGATCAGCGTGACAGCCAATGGTAGCTAGCATAGATAGAAGACATTCCAGACCCAGAAATGTAAATGCCAGTGATATTAGTGTCATGGCAGCTTGCTCTGGAAGACTTTACTGTTAGGTCCAACAAATATAGAATAACTTACTGTTAACTGAATACATAAACATGTTTGAGAAGCTTCTGGAATGACCTGCATTTCAAGTAGATGCTGGATGTATGTAGTTTTCTTCTTCTCCTGAGATCTACTGACTTTACGGGTAAATGGTTATCAGACTGTGTTAAAAGTGGTCTAAGTACATTTATAAATATACCAACCGATAAACTAGAGTTGACTAGATCCTGATATTTAGTCCCACAATATGTATATATTCAGATTATACCACCACCACCAAGTAATATTTCTTTCCCTTGTTTGAGACACATAATAAACTAATTAATTGTGTTGAAGAGAAATAATTTTGCAAAATTTCAGCTTGATCCGAGACTGGGTGTGGGAACGTGAACAAACTTTTGACAGACAGACAGACAGATAGAATGATTCATATCAGTTGTTGTTTTTTTTTAAATCGTGTCTCTAAGCACAAAGTTCTCATCGTTTAAAACCTAGGGGAGATTGAAGAGCAGAACATAGCGAGTTTCCCTGTCTCCAACGTGATTTGTAGCGCTCAATTTCTGCATTATCTTCACACCAAATACATTGGGCGTATTTGAAAACATTTACCCAAGGAGCTCTAAGCTGATAAACTAATTTAGCATTAAATGCATTTGCAACTTTGTAAGGGAAAGATCCCGTTGACAAATTTGTAAACAGATTTGTTACGTCCGAAGGGGACAAAACTCAATCCAAAACAAAACAAAAAAAACCCCAGATAAGCTAATACTGACCTTGAACGTTAGGGTGTGTTTACTTGTGGCTTTTTAAAAAATGCTTTTTTTTTGTTTCTCCTTTTTAAGCGAGATTTTTTTTTTACATCAAGAATCTTCTCCAGCTCCAATGATGAATCTTTTATTTAACGGAGACCAAGTCTAATGTAATTGTCAATCTCGTGTTCATAAAGACGAATACCACTCTTTTCTCCCGTAACTTCCTGTCCACATCTAAAAGTTAAACAATCAAGTCCTTGAAGGCGTGATTAGCACTACGCAAAACCATTACTGATTACATCAATTAGATAATCATTCAATAAGTAAGGCCAGGTTCACATTAAACCATATGTTCGTAACTATCAGTTCATTGAATACATATGAATATTAACTATGAAATAATAATACTATCAATAAATCTCCTTATTCTGTGGTATCGTGTCAGTCAGACTAACAATAAAATAATAACAGCTTCACTTAAAAAACTAAAATGTTTCTTCTCTTAGTATTTAGCTGTCATAGGGATGTGTTTTTTTTTATAAATTGTAGTTAATATTGTGAGATATTCAGGCTTTCTTTTTTACCTGCCTGAGTGGACCACTTATGGGGCCGATTTTGAGTTTGTGTTGCCACACAAAATTTCTTTTTAAAACCTTGATAAAAATTATATTTATCTAAATACATTTGTCAAACCTTGGATGAAAACAAACTGCTGTGTGAGCACTATCGTTCCGAGTATAAATAATTTCCAGGATCCGAAATAGTAAATCAATACAGGTAGTCAAACGGGTAAACCCAACTTTATAAAGCTTGTATCAACTCAGTCTGGTAAAAAGGATGTATACGTTATTTCTTGCAAACCCAATCTCGGCTGAAGCTGAAAATTTTGCATAATTATTTCTTTTACCTGATAACACAAGAATAGAAAAAAAAAGTAAATAAATAAATAAAACACCTAATTAGCTAATTAACTGAAGTGAGAGTATAAGCTGAGTTAGTCCCCTTTATAGGTCATCGACGAAGTGAACACAAACCTGAAGAATGGGACGAGACTAAAGAAACAATAGATAACTCAACAATGTTACTAAACTCTCCACTAGCAGAGTGGTTACCGTGTTGGCTTGAGAAGCCTGAGATATTAACGAGTGAAACATCCGCATGAAATTTAAATTATTTCTCGCGATAGTTTCTGTTACCAATTTTTCCAATTTGAATTATCCTCTCATTTTGCTTCACTTTTTAAAGGACTTGTATCAATTAGATCAGTTGTGTAATTAAATTTGTAATAGATCTAGACTAGCAATAAAAAAGCATTTATTAAAATTAAAAAAAACAAAAACGACCTGAATTTGAACTCATGACTCAATCCTTCTCAGGCTTCTCAAGCCAACACGGTAACCACTCTGCTAGTGGAGAGTTTATTAACATTGTATAGTTATCTTTTAAAGATCAGCTGTGACATCGCATCAAGGACTTCAATTCATCAACGAACATTCATGTTAACATAAAGGAAGGACGGGCCTGCCAAGGAATGGAGGAAGACGGTCAACAGATCTTGTGTGGTGCCCCAACAGACCAGGGATAGGTGACGGTGATTTCTGTGTACAACTTAATTAGCGGAATTTAAAACGATTAATGTTTTAACAGAAAGTAAAATTACAAATAAACATTAAAACAATAACTGACTAATTGACTGACATAAGCCTTTAGAGGCGGGGTCATAGGTATACAGATATAGTTGAGGTATTATTATTATTTGTTTTAAATTAAGATCACAATGTCAGGTCGAGGTTAAGGCTAGTTAAAGGCAGGGGCGGTCTGGCTGTATGGGCATTCGGGCCAATGCTCGGTGGGCCGATATCGGCATCCCAATGGGCCGGTAGGGCCACTGAAAGGGCCCCATGAATGCCACTATGGCAAAAATTAAATTGTTTAAGGTTTAATGAAATTCTCTTCTAAAAAGGCCCACACTTTAAAATTTTTTTAATGCATCACATTATTACCTTATTTTAATTAAGTTATGTCTATTTTTTTTCTGAAATTCTATTTCTGGTGTCCGAGCAAAATAACAATATAATCTATTTAAAGGAAGGTAACTCTTAAATTGTCAGTACAGCGTTTCATTTAAAATGTTAACGTGTTAATTTTTTTTTCATATTAATAATAATAACAATAATAATAATAACTGCGTGTAAACCTACTAGTTGTGAAAGAATTTTATAAGACGAATTATATTTGCCGTTTTTTTGGTCGAAGTGTTATTTGTTTCTTTAATATTACAATGCATATTGACTAATTGAAATACGTAAATTTGTTATGTAAGTAAATAGTAGATGAAAATTCCTTTAATAAGGGAATTACCCTGTATCTAAATAATGGATAAAAATTTTATTCGTTTACAATTGGTGAATGAGGCCCATTGTTTATTCTCTATCCTGTGGGGTTTAGGTGTACTTTGAGTACTAACTGGCCTAGAACTAGAAGTATGTTTTCAATGACAAGTACTCTTTCATTAGATAGAGTAGAGCCCAATTTGGATTCAGTCACACTTAGCTTATAGGAGCCCAACTTCGCATTCCTGAACCCGGGCCCTAAGGCACCTTGCTACGCCTCTGCCTTCGTCCGTAGACAGTGCTACTAGTAGGCCTAAGCTTCATCATTTTAGGGCCAACATAATTAGCGATTAAAAGGTAATTTCAGGCTTATATTTCTCATATATGCATGCGTACTGTTATTGACACATTATCAAACTTTGCATAATGATTGTAAAGACAGTTAGACCTCATATTGTATGCCCTTATTTGCTATAGAATTTTAAGGTTGGATTGAGTAGAAATGCCCGGGCCGTTTTTGACACCCAGCCCGCCCATGGTTCAAGGCTAAGATTAGGTCAAGGTCAAGGTTATGGTGAATCCAAATTATAATCTGCATTATACAAAATGATGCTATCGATTACACATTATCAGAAGAAAACCAGACTTGTGTTGACCTCAATTAAGTAATTAAGTAATCTCATTTGTCTTCCCTCTATTAATTGCACGAAGGCAGATAATGTTTTATTTTTATGAGCGCATAACGTTGTTTTGAATCTGCGACAATGAATCCTCCCTTCACTCAGACATTCTTCCAGCTAGAATAATTGGAGCACTCTTCATAAGGAGAAAACAATTTTTAGACTCATCCTACAGTCCAGGAATTCCAAACTTTCATTAACAGCTACAGAGGTAGATTAGCCAGCAACGGCTATTGACTTCCGATGGGGATGTGGTAGGGCGGGTAGGGTAAAATTCGTCGTCACGTCCTTTGTGTGACCTTATTTGTTCAGAGATCCATTGCAGCCATAATTAAATCCACCCCCTGATCAACTTGAATGCTTAAAAAAATACTCTGTCGAAGTGTGGTCTAATTATATTTTTTAAATTTAAAGTTATAGCTAAAATCGTGTTTGGTGAAATGTAATTCAAATTGCACATTTTCATCCGTATGTGTGTATTAGTGACGTGTGTTCATTTGGAGAAGTGGACAACTGAATAAAGAAAGTAAAAAAGGAGAAAAAAAAAAGAGTAAAGTTCCCCTATTTGACTTTGAGATCTATTGGGCAGATGATGTAAAGGTCATCTGTTTCTGTTGCCCATGGTTAAATAGGGTGTTATGTGGCCAGCACAACGACCAACCGCCTTTATTTTTTCCCAACTAGAATCATGGGTACCCTATAGAGCTAGGTGGACTCAGATGCCCCCAAAAATCCCGAAATTAAAATCCCCAATTCAGAGTACAAGGTACGAATCGTCATTACTTGAAAAAGAATCACGATGATATTTTTAGATCACAGTGTGAAAAGAAAACGCCAACAGTGAAAGTTTTTCAAATGTCACCTCAAAAGGAATTGTCACTAGCATGTTGGAGAGTTCCAAACATGAAGATGGTGGAGGTCAACCAATGAATAGCAAGTTGGTTGGCATATCCAGTGTAGAACAATAACTGATATGCAAAGTATTTTAATGATCCATGTAATAATGTGTGTGAACTTGATAACTCACTAGTTAATTGTTAGTAGTTAGTTTGCCATGGCGCCCTTGACATTATTTAGTCCTTTTATTTCAAAATGGCTCAAAATTTCGCGTTCCTTTCTTTAAAAAAACAAAACAAACAACACCTATTTTATTTCTTAAATATCGTCAGCCGTAAATGGGATCTCCAACGGTATGAACGTAAAGAAAATATATATTGCAGTGATATACTATTAGGGAACATGCCCATTAAGCTTTTTCAATACTAGATTCTAGAATATGGTGCTTAAAAATGAAAATATGAGGAATTCGACATACGGTTACAATTTGTAGTTCTAGTTAAGGTTTCTTTCTTTCTTTTTTTTTCAGTACATTTTATTCTAGGATTTCATAATTTTATTCCAATATACACAACTTGTCAAGCTTCTTTCATGATCCTAAAGTATCTATAAGTCGAGGCACATTTGAGCTCTCATCCGTCATATAATTCGGGATAAATACTACCCTCCAAAAACAAATCAAGTTCTCTATCTACCTCTTTTTCTTTTCCCTGAAGGATGATTTTGTTTAGAACTTTTTTTTTTTTTTTATTCAGTACTGAAGAGATTACATTGCCATTAAAACATTTTTACAGTTTTACAGTTTATACAACCGTTCACGTTAAAATTGTTCATAAACTGTCCAAACTTGATCGTCACTGGGATGTTCATCGTCTTTCGTTGTAGTTATTGGGATCCTTTCGGAAGGATCTGGCTATATTTCCTATGGAAGCCCAAAGGTTCCAAGAAATATGAAATGTTTGTTCCGTACTGCTCTTGACACTTTAGAGTTCGTATACACCCTATAAAGTCCTACATCTCACTCGAAATGCATGATCTTAGGAGTGTGAAGGCCCAAGTCTTTGTTTTCTAGAAAAGTCCAACAATTCTGGGACACATACACACGCCGAATTCCATAGATGGTGTGTTGTCAGTACTCGTCATTCTGAGAATGTGGGGGAGACATGTCTAAACAGGCTCTGGTATCCTATAGTCGCAGATATAGATAGAAGCGCCAGCGAGTGGTCAACAAAATATATCACGTTCATTAGAAATTCGAAGATCCAAAACTTTGTATAGTCCCATTGATCTGGTGTTTTATACCCAACACTCTAAGCTGAAAACTGGCCTAATCAACAATATTCTTGGACGTTGCGGACAGACCGTAGGATTTTTTTTTTTGAACTTGTCAACCCAAGGCTGAGGCCCAGCTGCACAACAGTGAGCTCAGGAGTTTAGAGATTTACATATATGATTATTCTTTACAAATTGTCTGGTCCTTCGTTTAGAACTGTAACCTTGTGATAGAACCATTATGTTATATGAGCCATAGTCAGCAGGTTTTTGCGATTGTATATTTACTATATTTGTAATGTTTTCTTATGTATATTCATCATTGTAAGTGGATTTCCCTTAAGACAATGAAGAAACCCCTTCTTCGTCTTCTACTAATTATTTTTTATAAATGTATAGTCGACTAATTGCTTTTAAATACATTGTTCTACGGTGGGAAGGAATCGCCTAGGTGGATACACCACGCGGGATTTGTGCGTCCAGCAGGCGTCAATAGAGTTATTCCCCTTACCTTCGGTAGCAGCCATGATAGGCTAGCGGCTCGCGCGGCAAGTTTCTAACCCTGGCCACGCTCACGCTTGTGCCACCGAAACCACCACTCAAGCATTTAAAAAAAAAGATGTAAAAAAAAAGAGGGCAAGAAAAATATAAGTGAAAACGCGAGACGGATTGAGAAAATGACGGCTTATTTACAGAGTGGACACCCCCTTGAACGGATATATTTATACAGTTAACACTTGGTCCAAACTTTCCATAGATTGGACAGTTGCTGAGCTAACACGCAGAATATTGGCGGGACATGGTGTCAACCATTTGCTGATATCATTCATGTATGTGGTCTGGTAGTTTCCTGAACAAATGTCTTACAAACTTTTGACGATATTACTGACATGGGAATACTGACACATGTTTGCAATACAAACTATCAGCATGATGAGATAGTAAATGGATAAGGATGAACTCACAGAAATTAAACTTATCCACATCCACAGCAGTAAGAAACAAAATATGTTTCTAGATCTATGTTGATTCTATGGATTTTGTACTCTTCAATGTAAAGGATTTCTTGGTCTAATTATTTATTCTTTTTGAATTTGAAAATATAACATTTTGGTAAGTTAAATTTGCATAATATAATATTTTTTATTCAATATTATAACTTAAAAAACAACTTTTTGATTTTTTGTAATCAGAGATAACACATTCAAAAAGTAAAGTAGCTATAATACATAAGCCACTAAACCATAACTTACAAATAAAAGAAACAAAACCTAACGAAATACTCAGACACAATGATAGAAGTATTTTTCTTATTCTATACGCTAGGACTAATTCATAAA
>JADKLZ010069695.1:21456-42202 GCA_021533235.1 Biomphalaria straminea | reverse complement strand
TTGAATTCCTAAATACATGATTTATACACACTTTTTTCTTCATGGCTCATGAGCTTTGACAAGAATTCAAAGAAAGATCACTCTTTTTTTTTCTATAAGTAAAACTATAGCTACCCTATGCAAAAAAGAGGAGAAATAAGTAGTAACGAAGAAAATATAGAAAGATTACTCTTTTTTTTTACGCTACGTACTTTTAACCTGGAAAAAAGAGAAGAGAGAGGAGAACAAATTATCTACTTTACACTAAATAGCAGGGCCGGACTCACCCGTTGTGAGGCCCTATGCGAAATGGAAGTCTAAATTTCAGTAGGCATATGGATAAAAAGTGAAAAATAAAAGTTTGTATTAGAAAATATATTCGTCTTTGCATTTTATTAATTTATTACTAAATAATTAATAAACGAGCCTTGTGTGTAGCGAAGTCATAAAGTATAACATAAAAATTATATTTCCTACGTAGAACTCTCTCAATAGCAAGAATTACCAAAACGTTTCAATTTATCTAAGAGAATTGTTGACCTCAAGTAATTATTAGTCCGAAGCGCGAGAAGCTTCTTGAATCAGATATCAAAATTACGGCATAATGCTGTTTTTTTTTTTTTTTATTTCGCGTAGGATTGTCGTTTTCCATATTGAATGACAGCCCAAAATGTCAGGAAATTATTTATGAGATATTTTAAAAAGATTTAAGTAATTTTCGTAGATTTCCAGGACTTTTTCGTATAGTTAGCTATTTCAGGAGAATTCCAGGAGCTCCTGGTAAATTTTACAGGAGGCCGCGGGAAATCTATTTTAAGGTATAAAATGTTTTACTTTAATAATTTATACACATAAAATTAACGAGGGTCTTATGAAAGTGTGGGACCTTACGGCATAGGTTTCAGTGGCTCATGGCTTGCCCTGTAAAATGGCGGCATATGCTACTAGTTATACATAATTACTTACAATGTGTTAGTTGCAGATTTTTTATTTCTTTTTATCGACCTTCTATCAATAAAATGTTTACTTCAAAAAGTAAACATTTCTATGTTGTCGTTGTTTTTTTTAAGCTAAATGAACTAAAATTAGAACTAGTTTTTTTTTTATGGTACAATATTATACAGGCCGACGAATATCGCAATTTTTCAAACGGAATTTACTCTGAAACTCTTCAAGGTATGTCTCATTTTCAATTTCTCAATTCAATATTATTATATTTATAAACTCTACCCACTACCCTCTTAATAAATTCTGGTTTCTTTTTTTACTATATTAAAACTTTTTTTTTAAATCACACTTCAGTGTTTCTCTCCATTAACACACTTTAACTCTAAAATATTCCAATTGTTGAACATTTTTACATTGTTACCTTATTTTGTTTTTGTTTAGCAATCTTGGTTTATAAAGCAATCAATGTACACAATTAAACACAACATACATTTCTTTAGAACATCAATTGCTCGTTAAAAGGAAAAACAATGCATTACTGGAATTAATAAAAACATTATAAGACGTGAAAAAAAATCTATTAAGATGAAATGACGATCCATTTGGAGGTTCCAAGATATCTTAAATCGTAGAATCAGTCTTTTAAGACAATAAAGAAGCACCCACTAAATGACTGGGAACTGATAAAGCACACTGATTTGATAAAGAAATGTAAATCAAGAGCTATGTCAAGTAGCGAAAATTGTACAGACCACAGCCCTGTTCAGACAGCTATCAAGTCTTTAATAAAAAAGTCACGCATGGAAACGTAATATCTTAAAGTTGATGAATTTTCATTTTAGAGTTACTCTTGAGATTAAGCTCGTTGAGCCCTAGAAATAAATCCAGAGGAAAACTGGAGTAAAGAGAGCTATAGTTGATATTACATTAAATGACAATGTAACCGGTTTGATACAGGAATACGAAAGTTATAAATTACAAATTGTACACTACTGTTCTGTGCTTGCAAACTCAAAGAGAAATAAATGATAAATCGCATCGCAAAGCTTGGTGCAATATTTTTCAGGCGAATGTCGCGACCATAAACATAAATAAATATAGACTGGAAAAAAGCAGCAACTTGATTTAACTTGAAAACATGTACATGTATTAAATTTGGATTTCCGAATTATGAACAATTTAAAAATTGCATGATCTTCAGTCTTAGAGATTAAACAAAATTTATAGACATAAAATAAAGTACACACAATCGCCATTCACAAATTTTCACTTACTAAAACTCTCTTATTGGCCAGTGTAATAGACACTTTAAATTAATAAGTCTAACACAATGAGTTCAGTTAATCATTTTTATTGTACTCCATTCTTCACTGTCTCATCTTGTTATTCATTTTGACCTCCCATACACCCAGCCCTGACTTACACAATTTCTATGCAGTTCACTCAACCAAGCACTCTGAAGGTCAACTGGTCACTTCATACAGGCACACACACTGCTCTACCATCCACTCAAAACACATACAATTACTATCACACCCAGTCTATATTTATTTATGTCTATGGTCGCGACTTAAATAAGAAATGGTGGCTGCAGCTTTCAGAAATCATACATAGATACTCACGTTTTCTCTAAATTTCTTTAGAACTGACGAACCTACCAGACTTTGGAACCTTTAATATCTGTCGATAGCTTCATTTTATAAACAAAAGGTTTTCAAAGCGCCATAGTTTGTTATTTAGCGACAATAGATATTTCGTTCAAACACCATTTTGCCCTCAATGGCATATAGCAAAGTAGCTGGAAGCAGATTTTCTCTAAAAGAGACAATTTGAAAACTCTCGCAAACATCTATGGGCAACTCTTTTGTATTGCATTAGATGCAGAAATATACGCTAGTCGCAAATTTTCCCTAGTCATGGGCATTAATTTATTTACTTTTAATCTTTAGAATTTAAAAAAGAAATTGTCATCAAAACACTGCCATTATAAAATTGCCATTATAACCACCAAAATGGTTATGATTGCCTGGATGTGGCAAAATATAACAGTTGTCGCTTCGAAGCCACTTGAAATACTGCATTCTTTCTAAACCTTCAAACCCGAAGACAAGCCTTATTATTATAAGTTTTCCAATTGGCATTATAGCATCGCCATTATGTATGTTTGATTGCAAAAATATTACCTTTGTTTACTCGTTAAATACTGCAGGGAATGAGATACAGGAATAGGTTATGAAAACCTTTGACCTAATAATGCTTAGATATCTCATTAGTAATAAGAACGTAATACTTAAACAATTTATTCCACAGTTAAGATACAAAGAATATAAATGTGCATGTAATGCATTTTGAAACATGTTTTTCTTTTACTTTTCTATTTAGAGTTTACCTGTGATCAAACGGGCAGTTCTAAAAACAAATGCGACACATTATGTCGACATATTATAGGTATTGATGTTTTGTTATGATGCTTTAATAAACTTATTAATAGTTACTATTAGCTTTAGATTTTTACATTACATCATTTATAACATAACATGAATGATGATAATTCAATGGCAGGCCCGTCCATTCTTTTATAATGTCCTCCAATTACTTTCTCTGTCTCCCTCTTCGTTTTTTTCCTGGTACCGTTTCCTGAAGGAAGCTCTTTGCGAGCCCCGATAACCTTGTAAAATGGTCATATATTTTTAGTTGCGTTTTTGTTTACAATAAATAGCAGGTAATCATGGAGTCCAGTCGGTGCAATAACCCTGTCACTAATCTCTTGGTTTGTGATACGGTCTTTAAATGTGATACCTAGTAACCCTCTGTAGTATCTCAATTCCATTGCTAGCAGTCGCCTGCATTAAATACTGGGCTGTTTTTCTCTCACATTGCATATTACAAAATATGAAACTTCAGTTCTACAAAGCATACACACTAATTATTATTATTATTATTATTATAGCTTTTATATAGCGCTACTTTCATGCTTATAGCATGCTCAGAGCGCTTTGGTCCAATCTCATTTGTGGACCAGTGGGGGGGAGGGGGTATCTAGGAGTTGGTTTCCCGTGCTGCCTTCGGGCGCTCAGTAAACACAACTCTGCCCGAGTCGGGTGTCGAACCTCGAGCCCCCTTCTAGGTAGCCAAGCAAGCCAAGCTCAAGCCGCACTTAGCCTCTCGACCACGCTTCCCACTAACAGTCGTAATTTAACAAATCTCCAAACTCTCCAAATCTCCAAACAAAATAGGGTTTAAGTATTTGTATTAGATGAAAAGAAATAATGTTTCGAGAACATTTTACTAAGAATAAAGAACTTTACATTTAACACATTGGCCGTAGAAGTTCTAGTTGTTCTATACATAGCCTAGGCATTGTAGGAAATGTAGATATCATTTCTTTATTTGCCTGGAGTTTTGGGACATTCGCATCCTGCCTGTAACATATGCATGTAAATATATACATTTTAAAATTTAAAAAAATATTATTTTTATTTTATATTATTTACAAATGCATAGGTCAGCCTGATCAACAGATAACAAAGAACGGAGAGATTGGCGCACTGATGTGTAAGGCATTATGTAAGAAAAACCCAGGACATGTGAATTTTATAGACATCGACAAATTTTCCATTGAACATTTACCAGAGGGCTACAAAACTGTAGACATGTTTGAATATGTAAAGTCTGTTGCTGACTTGACTGTAAAAATTAGTGTCTCTCAAACCAGTGTATTCAGGCCTAAGCATTGGGTTGAAACTTTGTTCCCTTACCCTTTGTACGACATCAGGGGGAAAGATTACATTAGGACAGGAAGTGGAATAATATACGATTTAGAAGAAAAAACGGACGAAATATGTCCGTGCTCTAAATGTAAATTATCGGACGAACCGAATAGACTGTGGTGGAAAATTCACATAGCCACAGCGAATAATTTAGTTTATGACAACTATGAGGCAAAACAAACGACTGCTACTTTGTTTTACGACAAAGAACGCAGCTCCACGACAACTTTGAATGAAATTGTTGATATTACAACAACTGATAGAAATGATGAATGTAGTTTACGCTTTGTAACGTGTAACAAAAGCGAGAAAGGAAAATTTTGTCAGCTTGGGGAAAAGATAAAAAAATATAGAGATTTACGGGAGCTTATTTTTATTTATCATCCACTTCCTAAAATCCAACTTGTATTTATAGTGTCACATCCTCACGGTTGTTCTAAAATGTTGAGTCTAGGTCATTTGAAACATAAATTAACTATAGATAGGCGTCCACTAGAAAGTGTTACTAAGTATACCTATACAGCTACCACGTGCCCAGGTAGTGTTGGGGCAAAAGTTAATGTCATCAGCAATGCCCAAACTTTTATTCATTGTGGAGGATTGCGATCTGGTTTAAACTATAGTAGCCAGAAAGGTAAAGACGATTACCCGTTTCAAAGTTCATATAAAAACCAGTGTTTACCTAAATATATGCAAAAATAGATATAAAGAAGATTAAATATTTAGTTTAGATAGATAATCTAAATACATCAATGAAACTCTGTAAGTGGCTTCCTAATTAAAAGTAAATTATTATTATACTCTAAGAAAAAAAAGTGTTTTTTTTAAGTTAGGCACATAGAAAACATTCTTTTCTAAAAGTAATAATTTTAACAAATTACTTCTAAATGTTGTTACAATTAATATAATCTTTTCTTGCAACTAACTGAAATATAAGATCCATTGACTGACTTCAATAAGTGTACTCTAATCTTTTTAATAACATCGAAATGATTCATCATTATCATCTTTCCTATCCGTTCTCTATGAAACATAGGACCTCACAAAAAAACACACAACTCTCCACGGTCTCTTGCTAGTTTTTTATTAATAGCTTCCCAGCTCTCTCCTGCCCTCTTGGCTTTATCTAGTACACTGTGTCACTTCGTTATTTTTGGTCTTCCTCTACGTCTTGTTCCCTGAGGATTCCAGTGTAAGGTCTGTCTAGCTCTGTTGTTGGTATCTTTTCTACCTAAGATCTGTACCTCAATATTTCTCTTTTCATCCATCTTCCACAGTTGAGTGTTTTATATTTTGTCGTACCAGTGTATTTTGAAGATATTTCTCAGACGTCTGTTAATGAAGGTCTGTACTTTTTTTGTTGTTGCTTCAGTTGTTCTCCATAATTCAGAACTATACAGTAGTAGCATCCTGACATTAGAGTAAAAGTTTTTTTTTATTTCAGTCTAGATAGAAATCCGGGTAGATTTCTATGTTGGTTTTAGGTTCGTAAATGTCTGACGCCCTAGATCTATATGACGTTTAATGTCTTTATTTGTTCTACTTGATAAGACTCACAAATATTGAAAGTATTAAAAAGCCTAGATCAAATCACTCTATATGTCTATCAGTTTCTAAGGTGAAATGTTTTAATGTTTTTATCCTCCCATTTCTTATTTTAGGATAAAGTTTAAATTTTGTAAAATTATTCCTTATGCCTGATAGCACATGAACTAGTAAAAAGAAAATAACATTATATTTTAAAAAATATGATTTATTTTTATCATTCTATATCCAAAATAGAGGTTAAATGCTATTTAAGTGGAAGTTTATTTGGATTTAATCCCATTATTACGATTTGACCCTTTTCGGAACAAATTGAAATTGTGCATAATTATTCAATGTCAATGACAATACAAGGACTCAATACAAATAACTAGTTAGCTTATCGATTTGCAGTGGCGTCACTAGGCAGGTGCGGGGGGTGCGGTCCGCACCGGGTGACACCCGATAAGGGGTGACACCCAAGTGTAAAAAGGCACTTTAGAAAAAAAATTAAAAAATACCAACTTTAAAACGTGACAGAAGCAAAATCATAAAGCTTAGAAATTGTTGAATGAAATTATTCTAAATGGGAAAACATCAATAGCAAAGATTTTCTTCTCTGATAAATAGTGGACATGTCCACAACGAGAAACTCGAGAGAAAACTGAAGAACATTTATCAGGCTTTCAAATTAGGAACATTTTGGGATCAGGACTTAAGCTTCAAAAAATTGTCAAGGACGTCATTGCTATGATTGACGTATAGATGGGAAAACAGATGAACATCTTGTATTATAGATTGCTTACTATCGCATTGTTTCTAGCAAAGAAAAAGTTGATATATGGTGGCAAACTAAAGAAGAATTTTCATTGAATAATGAATTTTTTTTTCTTGCGATTGTGGAAATGTTATCCAAATATGAGCCAGTGCTGAAATAATATTTTATACGATCGCAAGTCAGCGATGAAAAAAAAAAAGTTACTTTCCAAGCTTGTACCAAAAATATATATAAATGTTTTAGCAAACCACTTAAGGGATATACTTATCAGAGATGAGAGACATAAAGCTGCAAGGTACTCTGGTATCTTGTATTACAGAACACCTAACATAGATCTCTGAAGTTGTAAGATATATTAACAGTAGCAATGGTAATGTTGAAATGACAGAAATGTAGAATATTCCTCTTAATGTGGGCCAAATCTGGTGTATCAGTTCTGATAATTTAAAACGACTGAAAAGAGGTTGGCTTAACGTATCGATATGATGAGCTCAGGGATATGGTAATGCAGCTACAATGTCAAGGATTCATGAATAAGTGCAGGCAGTAATAAATGAATAACAGAAAAGAAACTTAAATGGATGTGTTCACCGTTTACTTTAAGCTATGTGGTCCAAATTCTTAATCGGAATATATTTTCTAATTATACTTTCTTGGTTCTCTAGAAAAAGGGTTTTCTTTCTTTGCCTCTAATAGGGGTCTACTAATAGATAGGATAATATAATTAATGATAGGGTGTCATATGAACAACTCGCTGGTGTGCTCATGGTGTTACTGTTAGACCCATGAAAGAATGATTTTATGAAAGTGTGACGGCGAAAATCTTTGCCGTCTCTCTGAAAATACAAACACTAGAGGCGCAGCACAAATATGATTGCCAGCTGTCTGTGAATACATGCATAACTTTCATTGCTTGACTTTCTTATTGGCAGATGTACTCAAAAAAGTAAACTAAACACAAAAGTACCTTCAAATTAAAGTGTTAATAATTTTCAAAGTGGTGGCTAAGCTCGAACACTTAAACATTTACTCTACGAAATATGTGAAAAGTTAGTTCAAAATGTTATTAAGATAACCTTTCTCAAACAAATTAGCATGTTAATGCAAAAGAAAAATACGTTTTAACAAAATGAAAATATCAGGAAAGTGTTCTTAAGATTTACTATTCAAATAGAGAGCAAGAAGTTAATACTGAGTGCATCAATCTCTTTTATATTGGGCCTGACGGCAAGATATGTGAACAGAAATACTAAAACTAGAATACTAGAATGCAGCAAGGTTTTGAAAGACGAAAACGAATCTCTACCAGATTTGAATTAAACCTTTCACTGTTTCTTGCCAAATGCATGTTTACAAGGCGTCATGTGAAAAGAAGCTTTGCAAAATTGAATTTAACTAACAACGTTCTCTGATTAAAACATTAAATAACAACGTTCTCTCATTAAAACATCAACTAACAACATTCTCTCATTAAAACATCAACTAACAACGTTATCTTATAAAAAATCAACTAATAACGTTCTCTCATTAAAACATCAACTAAGAACATTCTCTCATTAAAACATTAATTAACAACTATTTTTTGAAATCAAATCAAGCAATTCTGTCCATTGAAAACGAAGTGGCAAGATATATTAAGGTTTAATTTTTTTTTTATAAGCTTTCTAATGTGAAATCCTGAAAAGGAAATTTAAATATTTATTTTCTAAAGTTATTGTAAACTTTTATATGTTAAAAAAATTCTTAAAATATTTTTGTACCTATCAATACACTTTTCATTAAGTTGCATTTTTCATTAGTTATCCTCATGAAACTACCACTATATGTGATTATAATGTTCAAAAGTTTCTATTAAGAGCTGTTTAATGTTTACTAGGAAAGCATGCTCAGTTGGTTTTTAATTTCTTTCTATTTAAAAAATAATAGATGTTGATGTATGTAATGATTAACGATAATATGTAAGAGAAAAAAAACATAATCGATACTCGTTTAAACTTTGTGTAGCAGCAATCAATGAACTGTATTATTGCGCAAAAAACAACAACTGAACAACGATAGTTTTTATTTGAAGAATAAGTGGAACGCTGGGGGGGGGGGTGACACCTTGATTTTAACGCACCGGGTGACACCCACCCTAGTGACGCCTCTGTCGATTTGTAATAATAATTTTTTTTTAATACCAGAAATGGAGCTAAACCTTGGCGTTTTAAGATAAATAGATGTAATTTGTGGTACCTTCCCTTAGGTAAATTAAAAAACATATTTACATGAATTAAAAAATTTGCGAGTATGAAGAAATATTTGAAACATATAAACGATTTTTACAAATCCGGTGAAACTGGTTCTTTGTGCATAGTAAAAGCTGAAAACGTTGATATGTAATTTTTTAAAATCTTATAGTGCTTGTCAGGGGCAGACTGGGTGTCAAAATGGGCCCGGGCATTTCAATACACTCCAGCCTACACGTTCTATATGTTATGATGGGCAGCCATTTCTGGGTGTATCTGTCCTCAAAATCATCACGTTAAGTTGGATAATGTTTCAATGTAAATGTATACAGTGAACGCTAGATCTTTATAAGATACATAGGCCTTATGTTTCTTTTTTTTTTTTTTTTGCTAAGTATGTAGGCCCTAAAAAGATGAAGTCTACTAGTAGCACTGTCTACGAATGAAGGCTAGCGTTAAATTATTTCGGAAAATATATTCAATTAAAATAGTGTTAAACTGTGGAGTAATTCAAAGCTTTGTTTTTAAATACGACTCTTAGAGAGCCTTTATCTAATCTTGTCTTATACAAGAAAATAGTATAAAACCTCTAATAATTTGATGTGCCAAAGTGGCATCAATGGACCATTTCGGTGGCCCAACCGGCCCAACCGGCCCGTTTTAGTACCGGCCCACCGGGCATTTGCCCAAAATGCCCATATAGCCAGTCCGCCCCTGGTGCTTGTCTGTATTTAATGGATGGCTGCCTGGTCGAGCAGTTTGCACGCTGGACTGTCGTTTTGATTTATCGATGGTCCCAGGTTCAAACCCTGCCCGCCCCCATCCCCCCGTCGTCCTGTGGGAGGTTTGGACTAGGAAGTAACTATCCTCAACTCTGAAGGAACATCCGAAACATGTAAAATATTTTACAAACATAATTAATATACTGATACTTTCGGTACAACTTAAAATGGAAAAAAAATATTTCTACGCAGTCATCTTTATTAAATGATTTACATTATTAATAGGTTAACCTAAGTTTTTATGCATTTGACTCTAAATTCCATTGCTAATAATGTGTACACGTCATTTAACTAGACAGTTAAGTCACTCATAACAATCACACAAACAGCTTAAGTTATGATGAGATATCAATAGGTAGATTAGGGTGACAATAATGGTTTCCTTTGTCTCCGAAATTTAAGTTTAAAACTATCACACTTGAATCTGGATTAATATTCGCTAAAAAAAAAACGGAAACGTTCTATCAAAACTTCGCATTTTTATTTCGTTATTAAAGGCCGCAGTCTACATGAAAAGCAATTTTTTTTTTCAAAATTCATTTCTGGAGTAGTGGGGGGTTGGTATCTAGAAAAAGAAGTTCAGTGCTGCTTTTGGGCGCTCAGTAAACACAACTGTGCTCGAGTCGGCTGTCGAAACTCGATCTCCTTTCATCGGTAGCAAATCCAAGCCAAGTGAAAGCGAACCCACCACTTTACACTTCCTTTTATACGCGGTAAGAATTAACACGAAATTAATCGTAATGCCATTAGATAGATTGATCTAGAGATCTAGATTTGTTGTTTTTTTTTAAAGAGAGAAAAAAAAAACAAGTAACAGAACTTTGTAGAATTGTTACTGTTTTACAATGTTTTCATTCAAAATGAAATTACAATTCTGAAGTTTAGAGGTTAAACTACCGCACGCGTTTTAAGGGTTAATGACCATTCCCCCTCTCTACTTCCCAAAAACAATAAAGTTGGCCATAATAAATAATATCAATATATCAACGGGCTTGTATGCTGCTAATATCTCTTTATAACTGTTAGTTCATTAAATACAAATAATAATAATAACAACATAAATAAAACATTAATAAATCTCCGTTTCCGGTGATATCATTTCATTAGTCGGACTATCCTTAAAACTGTATTGGCAAGACTCTCGATACGGGCATTTGTTATTATTATTATTATTATTATTATTATTATTATTATTATGTTAGAAAAGAACGAGTATTCTTTCTCTGGCGGAGTGTTTAGTTGTTGATAGTTTGTAGTTTATAATTTTCTGAGTTTCTTTAAGAAAATATATTCAAGCCTGCCTTTTTATTAGATTAAGCTTACCACTTCAGGGGCCGATTTGAGTTTGTATTTTTTTAAACACAAACTATCTTTGTGACCTTATTTTTATCTTTATATGCTTATACATATTATAATGTCTTCTTACCATGTCGGCAAATATATTCTTTTGAAAACTTCAATAAAATATTTGAAACTTAATGTCGTTTTCTTTTTTTTAAATCAAATTTTTAAAAAATATTGAATGACTTAAACTGATTAGTTATTAAATTACCAATGGCTCTGTTATGTCAAATAATTTCTAACGCGACCATAGACCAGTGCGCAATGAAGGTTGGAAACACATAAAGGTAGCTTACATTTACTTATCTTCAAAAGATAAATTATTAAATAAATAATAAACTTGTGAAAAGGAATGACTAGCAATGGTGAGGAAAAATAATAAAATCTAAAACATTCTAATTACAGAAAATAAATCATCATTTTTATTGTTTGCTACATTAAAAGCTGGGAAAAAGAAGCACTTGATAGATTTAAAGGGATAGGAAACATTAGCTGATTAAATATACACTATAAGTAGAAAAATGCCTGAAAGTGTAATGGCGCCTGGTGATTACAGATGCCTTAATTGTGACTGCTGATGTGTATCAAGGATTCGCCTCTTTAGTCACAAGAGAAACTGCAAACGGAGATATTATTTCCGAGAGATGTTAAATTCCAGACATTATTGCCATGCTCTGTATTTAAGTTAGCTTAGTTATTCAGTGCCCAGTTGTTCTTTCAAATGGTGATTCCTCTTCCTTTGGTACTGTACTTGGCTTTATATAATATGATGTCCTAGGCGAGGTGAATTTAAAAAGTAAAAAAAAAGTGGCCCATGCAGACCGTTCCATCTATGGGGCAGATGTTGTTAGGCAATCTGTTTCATTGGCCTACGGTTGACGAGCAGGGTGTTATGTGACCAGCACAACGACATACTTTTCTGTTTGGGACCCCTCAACTCAAGAAAACATTAAGAAACTGGAACAGACACAAAATAGAGCAGTGAGATTCATAACAAATCAATATTCACATTTCACTAGAGTAACACCTTTAGTAAAATCACTAAATTTAGAAAGCCTTAAGGACAGAAGTCTCAAAAGTAAAGTAGCAACTATACATAAAACACTGAATCGTAATCTACAAATACAAAAACAAAATTGAATAAAATACTCAGAAAGACACAAAGAAAAAGGCACATTTCTTGTCCCATATACTTGGACAAATCTGTACAAAAGCTAATTCTACCCTAGCGCTATTAGAGCATGGAATGGATTGCCTGAGCTAGCCAGGAAAATCAGTGACTTGGCAGAATTTAAGTCATTGATTAATATGCATGACGCTTAGGATGTTATGATCATCTTTTTTGAAGTAACGTTTGTATTGTATAAGATAAGATAAGATACCGCCTTTACTTTCCCAAACTAAAGTCAGGTACCCATTTGAGTTGGGTGGACTGAGGGGCGCCCTAAAAATTTCAAAATTCCAAATCCCAGTCTTCACCGGGATTTAAACACAGGACCGCAGATTCGGTAGCCAAGCGCTTAACCATTTGACCTAGACGCCCCATGGTGAATTTGGTGGCCCAAAATGAAATATGAAATCGATGAAAACTTTAAAATGTAAAGATTTAAAACGAAAAAAAAATTAAAACACTATATGTGTGATCTAGAGCTAGAATAGGAGACATAGAGCCAAAGAGCCCTGTTTCATAATCGATGAAACTTTACAAACTTTTTCTCTAAATAGTTTTGTGTTATGTGTGGAGAACTTAAGCCGCTGCCTAGTTTATATATGCTTATGGCCTGCCATAGCTGTCGGCTAGTCAAGCCTATTAGTGTGACCCTCAATGTTAGGAGACAGCTCGAGATTCTATTAAAAAAAAAGTGCATCACTTTCTGTCTTAAAGACCAACTGAGGAGGTTTTTATTGAAATTGAGATAACTATTGATTTGGATAGTAGATGGTATCAAATGTTGTTCCTAAAAATTTGAGTTAAAAGAAATACGTATTTATACTAGAAAAAGTCATTTGAAAGTGTAAAAAAAATAACGAGATATGAAATGGCTATGTCATGGCCGAAAGCGGAAGTGACGTTTTAGTTTGGACACAGGGGGACGAATGGCGAGTTAACGTAACGTAACGACCAAGTTAACGTAAACAATTTAGTCATATTACTAGATTATAACCAGATATGGATCTTGACATCTAATGATAGTTTTTTTAGCTACATTAATTGTTTTACTAATCTAGATCTAGATCTCTAGTTCTTGCGATCTTAGTCTTAGATTTTAGATCATTAGATTTTAGATGTATTATGTATTTAACTGTTTTGACAAGTTTCTTGTTGTCTACTTTCTAATGACGCTAATGTAGATTATTGTAGATATAATCAATATAATGAATAGTGATTATATTATTATAGTCGTAGATCTAATTTAGTATATAAATATTTTTTTTATAAAATATATTTTATATAGGAATATAGTCTTAGAACCTAGTAGGATTTTAGTTAGAGACTAGCCTGGCCTAGGCTTCTATACTTTTTACTAGGTATAGGTATAGGGCAGAGTATAAGGGTATAAGTATAGGGCTAGGTGTGTAGGTCAGTTTACTAGTGCTGAGTAATGGTATGTGATAATATGAATATATTTTATAGGTTATATAGATCTATGTCATGGGGATGGTTCTGTCTAAATTCTAAATCTTTAGTTACTCTATTCTTGTTTTGTAGTAGAGCCTACTATAAATATAATAAGATTTAGATAATAGTTTTTAGGAAGCATTTATTAATATATAAATCTTAAGGAAGATATAGATCTAGATTAAAAAAATCTAGACTTGCTTTAAAAACTATTTTCATATTGTCTTTCATCATTAAATCCAAGAATGGTTTATTATAAAATGTTTTCTAGTACTATTACATGCTTTGGATGTTCCTTCAAAGTTGAAGATAGTTTACTTCCTTGTCCAAATCTCACGCTGGATGACAAGGGATTGTAGAGGGTAGGATTTGAACCTGGGACCATTGATAAATCCAAACGACAGTCCAGTGCGCAAGCCGCATGACAAGGCAGCCATTTATAAGAATTAATACTATAGGCCTATTTAATCTAGTTATATTCTAGTAAAGTAGTGCTAGATTCCTCTAGGCTGATATTAATATTCATATTCATTTAATATTAGTTAATTTTATTTGTGTATATAGATCTATTACAAAATAAATATATAAGTTTTGTTTTATAATTGTAGAAACCTGACATTGGCTAAAAGATGATCTGACGGGTCCAACAGTGGATGGCTGTCTGATTGTGTGTTATGCCAGCTGGAATATTGTTTAATAAGACTGTTGAGCATCTTTTAATTACAAATCTAAAAGCTGATTGTTATTACACTCAATGGCCTAAAAAAAATCTCTCAGTTTTACATGGTCATGACAATAATCTTTTAATAAAATGTCTTATACATGTGTCATCATATTTTCTGTTGGTTTGTTTTAAGCTAATGTTGTCTTAAATTTTTAGAATTAACGAATTTATTAAATTTTCTTTATAAATACTCAATTTTCTTGGACATGATCTTTATATTTTAATGCATACATAAAGTTATAAATCATTATCTTCAATTCAGAAGGTTAAGGATGAATGTAGCATTTCTCTCGACCACATGAACCCAGTTGCATCTTGTATATTTTGTCACAGATAATTCATTATGCAGACAAACCAGTGTTTTCTTTGGCATAAAGAGGAACGCAGATTACCTTTGAAACAAACAACTGAAAGCTCTCACGAACTTGCTAAAGACAGACACAGACAACGAAAAAAAAATGTTAATTATTATAACTGCGGAATGTGCATTTTGTTTATATTTATATATTAGTTAACATAACGTAAATATTTCCAATAAGACACTGTTTACAAAGATATTTTTTAAAAAATTAGCACCCAAAATAAATTTAGCTAGACAAACAATTTAATATTAGAACTTGAAATATTTAATAGCTTGAACCTAGCTGATCAAATATATTACCTCAGCTGTTTTTGCTCTTGCTGTCTTATTTATATTAAAATATTCTGATAATATCCTATTACTTTGGAAATATGTTAATATAAGAAAAAATAAAAGTTAACTATTAGTTAACAATTCTGCTTTAAAACTACATTGGCATTACGAAAAACAAATTAAGCTCTTCATTGATACTAGCTTTTCATTAAGAATAACTGCTTCCAATATGGGGATTACTCTTAAATCAAACACGTTAAGGAAGCTGATTTTGTACTTAAATTGAGCAAGTAACTATCTAGCTTTGACTTGTATCTCGAATCCCCACCCATCTCTACACACAATCACACATAATCAATCCAAGGGCATTTGAATAAGAAAATTTCAATAGTCAAGGAGCTGTTTCTGCAACCAAAGTTTCTAGCAGATAAATCTATTTTACTATCATCGTTATCAGAATGATGAAAAATACTACATCTAGGTTTACTGCACGATATGGTGGACATAAACACTGTGTTGTGGTCTCAGTGAGTTAGGAAGAAACACATCCCGAATGGCTACGAGACTAAGACTTTTTAGTGTCCCTAAAACCCACATTAAAATGCTAATATCTCATTAACGGCTGAAAATATATATATATGTCAGGGTTCAATTTATATGAGTATGTTTAACTCTTGACTCTTGTCTTGTTCTTGGATCTTGTCTTACTAGGGGTATGATGATTATTTACTTTCTACTTAATTTATACTTGCTATAAAATATTATATTACACAAAAACACTTAATATATGTACTCCAACTCCTGTTCGAATAAATCCAAATATAAATGCTTTATTTATATATTAGAATACGATAAAGCCACGAATATACAAAGACCAGTCCAGGAAGCACATATCCCACCTTCCTGGACCGGGAGCAAAACCTTACTAACTAAAACATTCTCTCACACATTCAACTAAGACTAAATCATTCACTCATAACCCGTGCAAACGACAATTCACATTCACAACAAGGGGACAAAAAACAATCATGCAAAAATAGCAACTTAACAATCATTCTCGCCATACCTACCCCTGACAATATAAATAATATATATATATCTGATTTGCAAATTATATTGATTTTTAAATACAACAATCCTTTTTCCAGGTCAACATGAGCATCAGATTACAAAGAAGGGAGAAACTGACCTACAGATGTATAAGACGTTATGTAAGAAGAACCCAGGTCATGTTAATTTTATAGAAATTGACAAGTTTGGGATTGAATATTTACCTGAAGGTTACCGAGATAATGAAATGGTCGAGTACGTGAAAGCAGTGGCTGGTTTAACTGTAAAAATCAGTGTCGATAGGACGAGTCAACTCAGGCCACAGTTTTGGCCCGGCACTCAGATTCCTTATCCTTTGAATGGCGTCAGAGGGCAGACACATTTAAGAACAGGAAGTGGATTTATAGTCAATATAAAAAGATTTACAGACACAGTTTATCCATTTGAAAAATGCTCTTGCTACAATTGCAGAAGTTCAGACGAACCGAGCAAAATCTGGTGGCAAATCTACATAGTCACTGCAGCTAATTTAGTGTTTGATTCTGTAGAGGCTCGTGCGACAAGGTTAACTTTGTTTTATGATCAAGAAAATGGATTAACAATTACTTTAGATAAAATGCATGGCATATTTTTTGACATTAAGAAAGACTATTGCCTTCTAAGCCATGCCACGTGCGACAAAGAAATGAGAGATACACTGATTAGACTGGACGAAATGAAAAAAATGTTGTGATTTAATCGATAGAAAAGTGAATGAAGTGGTCACTTCAACACACAGTGATATCAATTTCATATTTACAGTGTCACATCCTCATGGGTGTTGCAAATTGATCAGTTTAGGTCAATGGGATTATAAATTAAAAAAAGATCAATGGAATTCTAAGTTTACCTACAAAGCTAGCACATGCCCTGGTTGTGTTGGGGCAAAGGTCAATATCATTGGATGTACGGTAGATCATGTCCATAGTGGATGTTTACGTTCTGGTTTGAACTACACTTGTATGAAATAGTGTCCGAGCTAAAATGTATGCGTATTTACTGACACATTGCTTTTTCCTATCCGAGCTTTTTTAATATCATTTTTCTAACTAGATGTAGGCCTATATTTTTTAGTGGCCTAGTTTTAGATAACTAAATTAGTAAAAAAGTAAGGTTCTTCTTGTGTGCTATAGGGCAGATGATGTAAAGGTCATCTGTTTTTTTTTTTGGCCTACGGTTAAAGAGTGTGTCATGTGGCCAGCACAACATACAACCGCCTTTACTTTTCCATTTTCCCCAACTAATGTCAGGTACCCATTAGAGTTTGGTGGACTCAGAGGCGCTCAGTGTCCCAAAATAAAAATTCCAGTCTTCACAAGGATTCGAACCCAAGACCCCCATTTCGGTAGTCAAGCTCTTTAGCGCTCAGTCACCGCGACTCCAGCCTACGAAAATGTTTAACCTAAATGCAATAGAATATTCAGAAGCATAGCTAGTTGTTGATTTTTATAAGCATATTATACATCCGTTTATCTTGTTATGATGCTTACTTTTTAATACTCTTTGTAATGCATCTTTTTTTTTATTATAATTTAATGGTTTTGTAACTCAGTCTTTGCAAATCTGTAAAACGCATCGTAGTGCACTGGTTTTGAGTGGCAACTATGTGCTTCAAAATCTCTAATAATGCATATTTATACATATTACTTAGCAGCATTCACAATGGAAAATGTATTTATTAAAAAACTATTTTTATTTGCTATTTTGATTTTTTTTATTCCGCATTATTAAAAACTACTAAATTATACTCCTGTTTGTTTCTCCGTTATTTCCCCTGATTCTAATAACATAACGTATGTCAGATAAAGTTTCAGAGATTAGATTAGAAAGTCATTGGTTCATACCTCTAATCGCCCTAGATTTTTGTTAATAATAATTTTGCAACCTTAATTTAAGTAAATCAAAAGCTTGGTTGAGCAGTTTTAGCGCTCGACTGTATTAGCATCATCTCCATAGTCCTGGGTTCATACCCTTCCTGCTGCCATCAGACTCTGAAATCATATCATGAATATATTTTCAAAATAGCTATCTAATTTAAAATATCTATGTAGGTTTATTCGGATATGCGGCCCTTGACATATCTGACACAAAATTATATGGTTCACGAACTGAAAACAATTTGGTTACCCCTGAGGTTTCATTATCTTTTTCTGTTGCCTACAAAACGCATTCATGTTAATGTTTTTTTTGTTTTTTTTTTGGTGTGGGGTTGAGTTCGCACCAGCTTAACAGTTTACTACATACTTTAATGAAAGCAATAACCTATATAAGTATTACAATATTTTCACTAGTGTTTTTTTTATCTCTAAAAGTGACTACAATGACAATTAATCATACAGTTGTTTTTTTTTCTATAACTGTTTTAATTTAGCTTGTGCTAAAAAAAATCCCTATTTTTTTCTTTAAAGACTCTAGTTAAAAATAATGTCTAATACGTTCGCGCGGATTAAATTTAGACGAGTCTAGACCCTAATTTGATCGGGGGGGGGGGGAAAGGGGACATAATTAAACATGCACCACACAGAAACTATACTGACAAACAACATCTACACGTGCTTGACGTACACTAACAGGATTTCCGGTTTCATACATCGCAAACGTGCAAGACAAACCTAAACACATATACGACACTAGGGAAAAAACAGACGACGCACCACTTAGGACCTTTTTATACAAACATAAATCAATTTTACTAAACTATTACAACACTACTCAAATAGGACAAGACCTTATACTCACAAATAAAAAGGTAGACTCATTTTATACATGCAAAACCCATCATATCCCAATTCATATTAGCTTAAAACATCACTGCATTTAGAACACTGACTAGAAATTAGACTCACTTCATAATAGCTAGACACGTTACATTAGACATAGACTAGACATTAGGATCCCTTCATACATGCTAAAAACATCACACGACATTAAACACAGACTGGACAACACTCAATTAAACACAAGCATAAAGGATGTCTACACAAACACACCACAATACTTAACCCATAATTAATCAACCGAGAAATAAAACGTTACACCCACATTCAATCAACTGAGAAATAAAAAAATTACAGCCACATTCAATCAACCGAGAAATAACAAGTTAGACACACATAATCAATCAACCGAGAAATGACAAGTTACATACACATAATCAATTAACAGAGAAATAACAAGTTACACCCACATTCAATCAACCGAGAAATAACAAGTAACACACACATAATCAATCAACCTAGAAATGACAAGTTACATACACATAATCAATCAACCGAGAAATGACATGTTACATACACATAAGCAATTAACAGAGAAAAAACAAGTTACACCCACATTCAATCAACCGAGAAATAAAAAGTTACACCAAAATTCAATTAACCGAGAAATGACAAGTTACACACACATAATCAATCAACGGAAAAATGACAAGTTACAAACACAAAGTCAATCAACCGAAAAATAGCAAGTTACACACACACAAAATTATCTACAAGTTCAAATCTAAACATTAGGTTCACTGTGTTTTAGGTCCTTAATACTTTTCAATACGCGCACGCACTCCAGGACACGTTCAAGTTCTTCTGGCTCATCTAAAGGTCTGATCAAATTAATGAGCTAATTTTATTTTACCTCAGAAGATTGCAGGGGCGTAGCTAGAAATTTTCCATCGTTTGGGGACACGGGGGGATTTACTTCTTTGGGGGCCCTGCATTTTGCGTAGTACTTACATTGTTATGTAAAAAAACACTTATTTGGTTGCCCCCCTCAAGTGGGGACCCGGGAGGATTTTCAAATTTCAATTTCAAGCTGAATGGAAAATGAATTTTTAATTTCCCAGATAGCAGACTTGAAATATTGTGGCATTCGTAATTTTTCTGATAAAAATGATTTATTTTAATGCAAAACAATTCTCCGTAAATTTCATTTGGCATTGTTAAATTTTTATATTTTTTAAGACTTTTTAGCTGCTAACATTTTTACTAACAATGTAGTATATATATATATTAATTTTTTTATTTTAGAAGAATGAAAAGATTAAAGTAAATTTTAAAAAAAGTATTGATATGTAGATAATAAATATAGACTGCCCAATAAGAGAGTTTTATGAAACGAAAATTTCTGACTTGCAGTTTAGTGTACTTTATTATACAGAATTTATGAGCAGTATAAAAGTAAAGTATTCATATCTATTTCAGCCATAACCTATATCAGTATTACACTATGTTATTTTTATTCTCTCCTATAATGTCAATTAATCATATATATTACTATCCTACATCTGTTTTAATTTTATCTGATTTTGGACATTGTGCTGAAAAAAATCCCTAT
>JADKLZ010069695.1:3348-21446 GCA_021533235.1 Biomphalaria straminea | reverse complement strand
AGACACATTACATTAGACATTGACTAGACATTAGGATCATTTCATACGTGCTAAAAACATCACACAACATTAAACACAGACTGGACAGCACTCAATTAAACACATGCATTAACAGACATCTACGCAAACACACCACAATACTTTACTTATATTCAATCAACCGAGAAATAAAAAGTTACACACACATAATCAATCAACCGAGAAATGACAGTGACACACACACATAATCAATTAACCGAGAAATGACAAGTAACACACATAATCAATCAACCGAGAAATGACAAGTTGCACACACATAATCAATCAACCGAGAAATGACAAGTTACACACACACAAACTTATCTACAATTTCATATCTAAACATTTGGCTTACTGTGTGTTAGGTCCCTAATACTTTTCAATACTTCCACGCACTCCAGGACACGTTTAAATTCTTCTGGCTTATCTAAATACTGATCCAAATTTACTTCTTTACTCCTGCATTTTGCGTAATACTTAATTCTTTATGTAACAAAAAAACCACTCATTTGGTGGCCCCTCAAGTGAGGGCCCGGGAGGGTTTTCAAATTTGCCCCCCTCCTCCCCCACCCAATCTACCCTATTGACATCTGTAAACTTTTTAATAACCAGTAAATAATACTCTATAGAATATTTCACTTTATTACAATTTAATAGTAACTAGTAAATTCTGTAAATTTATAGATCTCTTAACTGGACAGCAGATTATATACATGATTAATAACTTAATAAGCGTGTCCCTTTGGCACCCTGGACTACGAGTGTTAGTGCACGCTATGCACAGTTTCTCCGACGATATGTGCTTACAACTAAAACTAAACATTAGAGTCGATGAGATGTTAGGCATGAATAACGTTATTGGGACTGTCAACCACAAAGGAAATAGCTTATAAATTTTAATTTTCAAAACTGAAGATCATGCGACTTTCCAGTATAAATGTGACAACAACAGATATACAAGTTACATGAAGTTATTTCTTTTTTCCAGTCTATATTTATTTATGTAAATGGACAACGTATACAATACTACACTCTCGATAACAACCGTAAATATAGTTTGTTTATAACTGCAGCTGAATTTATAATTTGCCAGCATGTTCATATTGTTAGAAAAATAGCAATATATTGTTATAAACCTGGTGGGGGCACAGACGGAGGAATAGCGGTGTGTGTAGTCAGCCGACGCAAATCGCCCCAGGCCAGAAGAGCGGTCAAGCGTGACGAGTTACTACGATCAGCCGCGACGCGTCTCGACGTTGAAGATTCGGGAGAGTTCCGCAACGTGAACACAGCTCAGGAGCGGCACGAGAATTATAGTCATCTGACCACCTAGAAATGTCGAGGGGCGTTCTGTCCTGTTCGAGAAGGCCAGCAGGGGCCCTATAAAAAGAGCGGAGGTGTCGCAGTCAAGACGGTCCAGAAAAGCGGTTCAAAAGGAGTTCACGACAGAAGGTTCAGAGCACGGTCAGCTACAGCACAGTTCAGCGGTGTGGTCCTGTACGGAGCATTACGACGGTTCAGTGCGGAGTACTGTCAAGTACAGTTGAGACGGCTGGCGTCTTGATCTTGATCTACGATCGAGTCCGGCACATCGAGCCCAAGTGTGTGAAGTCAGTCCTGAACTGTTGAACCCAGTGCAAGCCCGGAACGAGACGAAGAGACAAGTGCAAGAGTTGATACGGCGATACGGTGCTATCGGAGAGATAATTGTACAGTCTGTTACGTGCTGCCAATTGTACAATATTGGCTGTTCTTTATTGACATTAAACTTTTACGTTACTTTGGAGCCCGGAGTTGTCAAGTTCTTTCAGTTGGTGGTGTATGGTGCAGTTTGCAGAGAGCCTGGATAGTGAGATTCGTAACAATATTTATACGCAATGTGGAGTACTCATAAAGATTTTTTGAAGTTCAGAAATTTATTTTTGAAAAACTCCTTGAGAGAAATGATGCATAAAACGTAAAGGATTGAAGGACAGTCAAACTGTATAATACCAATAGGTTTTCTTTTTCATTCGACATAATAATTTAGTGTGAGTTACATAGCATGAGTCTTGCAAAAGGTAAAACTAGTTTGGTTTCTGTGATAAGGCTGTGCGCTGCTTCAATAGAGTACAGGTGGGGCTTTGTACCCATATATATATATATATATATATATATAGATATATATATATATATATATATGGGAACAAAAAGCTAGAGAGGCGTATCCTAGCACCCTAGGTATCACATTCAAAGACCGCATCACAAACCAAGAGATTAGAGACAGGGCTACTGAAGCGATAGTACCCTATGATGAGATGCTAACAATAGTAACAAAACGTAAGTGAAAAATCTATGGCCATAGTACAAGATCTTCGGGGCTGGCTAAGACGTTCCTTCAGGGAACAGTACCAGGAAAAAGAAGAAGAAGCAGACATTGAAAGCACATGGTGGATAACATAAAAAAAATGGACGTGCGTGCTACTGAATGATGTTTTAACTAAAACATAGAGAATAGAGAAGTGCGGTCAAAAAATCTTACTTGGCGTGCCTACGGTCCAGATGGTGATCTAGATGGTGCTGAAGTTCTATTTTTTGTGTATTTTTTTTTTTAAATATTGTATCGTTGCTGCATTATCCAATTAAGGAAATGCATCACTTGGTTTAAAAAGCTAATTTCAAGACACCTAGTCCATCTGTAGACCATCCGTGTGTCTGATAAAAAGTTAGTACACGTTATTTCTCCATTTCCTCATCTTCGATCAAACTGAAATTTGACAAATTATTTCGTTAATATGTCAACAGAAGAATAAAAAAAAAAATAACCAATTAGTAATTGACTATCTGTAATTAATTGTTTTGTTGTGTGTAAAAAAAAATCCATAGACTAATAAAGTGGTACTAGTTGACCGGCGGCATAGCATATGCCGCTATTTACCAGGGCCGGCGACCGCAGTGGGGCCCGCATTTCATAGGACCCGCAATTTTATAGGACCCGCTCTAATTTAAAGTGTAAAAATTATTAAATTAAGCCATTTTATTACTTACAACAGATTCCCCGCGCCATCCTGTCGATTTAACATCCCTATAATTATTTGTCTGTTAAGCTATTGCTTTAAAAGAAATCAAACACATTTTTAACAAAATATAGTCATTTATAACGACCGCAGTGGGACCCGCATTTCATAGGACCCGCAATTTTATAGGACCCGCTCTAATTTAAAGTGCAAAAATTATTAAATTAAGCCATTTTATCACTTACAACAGATTCCCCGCAGTGGGGCCCGCATTTCATAGGACACGCAATTTTATAGGACCCGCTCTAATTTAAAGTGTAAAAATTATTAAATTAAGCCATTTTATTACTTACAACAGATTCCCCGCGCCATCCTGTCGATTTAACATCCCTATATTTATTTGTCTGTTAAGCTATTGCTTTAAAAGAAATCAAACATTTTTAACAAAATATAGTCATTTATAACGACCGCAGTGGGGCCCGCATTTCATAGGACCCGCTCTAATTTAAAGTGTAAAAAATTATTAAATTAAGCCATTTTATTACTTACAACAGATTCCCTGCGCCATCCTGTCGATTTAACATCCCTATAATTATTTGTCTGTTAAGCTATTGCTTTAAAAGAAATCAAACACATTTTTAACATTTTAAAATATAGTCATTTTGTCTCTCTAACCGTGCTAATGCTTTTTTTGTTCCCACCACAATAGTTCACAAATACTCGTATTAAAGGTCTTTTGCAAGTCAATGGATTTTTTTTAGAGAACGAGAGAGTATTTGCGCTCTAGAAAACTCTCTCTTTGACTATTAAATACATAAATAATTCGAGTTTTAAATATGGTTCTAATTTTTCGCATTATAAAATAAGTAAAGCGAATGCATTAGAAAAATGATTAATGGAGCTAAAAATAGATTACTTGTTGCATTGTGTTGACGGTCTGACCTAATTCTTTTGAGAAATATAATATAGATATGTTGAATTAGTCCACTTTATGGTTTGTAGAAAAAAAAAGACATTACTTAAAATAAACTATAAAACTTTGCACAGTGGTTACCGTATTGGTTTGAAGAACCTAATGAGGCTTTAGATCTCGTGTTTCAATGCAAGACGTTCCTTTTCTTTATATATTATTATATATATTTATATATATTATAAATCCGTTTATAAGGCAACGACACAGATACACCCTCTTTTCGCCCTCTTACTCCCATTAACTCTTTCCAACTGGTCCAGACAAGACATAAGAGTATAACGCAGAAAGAAAGATAACATAAAATGGCACTAAACAAAAACAATTGGCTATTTTGTTTTCTGATCACACAAATGTATTAGTGTTAGTCGAGATCTATCACAAATTGCATTACATGACAGCTCTAAACTAATTGATACAACAACACTTAATATAAACTTTTTTTTTTAGTTTTCTTGTTAACTCTTTGACTCCAGATATATTTTCCACCTTTGCACGGAATTATTTTTCCTGCCATTCTGCATTGCGCTACTTTGCTTGGATATAACTTATATAACTTTTTAATTTTTTATTGGAAAGTAGAGATTTATTTAAATGAAACCATATGTATCACATTGTTTGCCCCTTTGAAAATAAATGTAACGCCTTACCAATTCCCTATTGTTAGAACTACGCTACACAGATTGAGACTTGTAACCGTAGAATGTCTTCTTTCACGTCTTTCTGTGTAAAAATCTTAACAATAGCAAAAAATACATTCTTGTGTCTTCTTATTTATGATCTTTTTTGTGTTATTGGAATGCCCTCTTGTTTTAATATTTCTCTTGTTTTGATGTCCGCATTTTAATGCTCTCTTGTTGTCTAGTTCCAGTGTCCTCTTGTTCTTATGCCCGCATTTTTAATGTTCTCTTGTTGTCTAGTTCCAGTGTCCTCTTGTTCTGATGTCCGCATTTTAATGTTCTCTTGTTGTCTAGTTCCAGTGTCCTCTTGTTCTGATGTCCGCATTTTAATGTCCTCTTGTTCTGATGTCCGCTTGTTGTGATGGCCTCTTGTGTTAATGCACTTTTGTTTTGATGTCCTGTTGTTCTGATTAGCTCTCAAATTACCAATAATCTCTGAAAAACGCTTTCTAAGTAGTCTATGCACTTATGATTATCATGATATCTAGGAGCCTTTTACCATGGTCTGTGTCAACGATTTATTAGAAATTAGTCGACCGGTGGCGTAGCATACGTCGCTATATTGCAGGGCCGGCCCTAGGCCACTGCAACCTATGCAACCGCAGTGGGCCCCGCACTTTTATAGGACCCGCGCTAATTCTAGGTGTATACATCTGTAAATTAAACCATTTTATAACTTATAACAGATTCCACACGTCCTTCAGTCAATTAACCAGGAGCTCCTGAAAATATGAAATACAAAATATACGAAAAAGTCCTGGAAGTATCCGGAAATTATTAAAATCTTTTGAAAACTCATACGAATCTCCTGAAATATATTTTGTCATTTTGGGGTGTCATTTGATAAGGAAAACGCAACGTGCGATAAAAAAACGGCATTATGCAATACCCGTAATAATGGAATATAGTGAAGAAATAATGGAATATAGTGAAGTAATAATGGAATATAGTGAAGTAATAATGGAATATAGTGAAGTAATAATGGAATATAGTGAAGTAATAATGGAAAATAGTGAAGTAATAATGGAATATAGTGAAGTAATAATGGAATATAGTGAAGTAATAATGGAATATATGGAAGTAATAATGGAATATAGTGAAGTAATAATGGAATATAGTGAAGTAACAATGGAATATAGTGAAGTAATAATGGAATATAGTGAAGTAATAATGGAATATAGTGAAGTAATAATGGAATATAGTGAAGTAAAAATGGAATATAGTGAAGTAATAATGGAATATAGTGAAGTAATAATAGAATATAGTGAAGTAATAATGGAATATATGGAAGTAATAATGGAATATATGGAAGTAATAATGGAATATAGTGAAAGAGGCTTCCCGCGCCTCAAACTAATAAAGAATTACTTGATGTCAACAATTCTCAAAGATAGATTGAAACATTTGGTAATTCTTGCTATTGAGCGTGATATATGTAGGAAATAGAATGTTTATGATATACTGTATGACTTCTCTATAAGCAAGTATCTTAAAGTAATTATGTACGTAGTAAAGAAATAATAAAAAGCAAAGACGAATTTATTTTATAAACTCTTAATTTTCACTTATTATCCGTATCCCTACCCAAACATGGCCCCGCAAAATCCGTTTTGCATAGATTTCTACAATGGTTAAGTCCGGCCCTGTTATTTAGTGACGGGTGAATGTTACTTGTTCTCATCCTTCCTGGCCCCTCTTTTGTTTTGCCTCTTAAATTAGGTAGGGTAACTCTACTCCGTCCGACTTGCAAAAATAAAAGAGTTATCTTTCCATTATGCAATTAAGTATTCTACTTATCATCTGCTGTTGATGATTGTATTAAATTATAAGTAAAAAAAAATGGATATTAATTTGTAATTTGTTATTTTTCAGGATTTTAGGTATCAAAAAGCATTATACGTTAATGAATAATTAGATTTATTTTAAATCTTAAAGAAACGCTCATGCATGTAAGAAGAAGCTTTCTTGTAATGTAATCTAAATCATGTATATTTATTGACTCAGTCCTTAACTGGCGTTGCTAACAACGTCCGCACATATACAATTAGAATTGGGTGGTCTTATAAAATGAACATGTAGATAATGTGTTCATCCTGTCTCTTTATTCCTCTCTGACCTTTATCTTAAATGCGTTAAGATCGTGTAAACAGAGTGTTGTATTTTTAATTCCTGCTTTACAAAACCTGTTACTGTGTAAAAAAAATAATATTTTTTACCCCGTGATATATTTGAGAATTACTTACTAAGCTTCTATAAAATTTAAATCACAAAAGTGTACTTTTGGTGCGTTTGGAGATATTTCGGTTCAGTTGATTTTGTAAAACGCAATAGTCAGACTCATAGCAATGCCCCAATTTTCATTATTTTTTTTCTTGTTTTATTTTCCTTTTTTTTTAAATAGAGTAGTGTATATATGCGGGTGGGGATGCAATTGTATTTGTGCTACATTTACCAAAAAAAAAAAATAAAAATAAAAATATAAAAGATTTGCTTTGATTAAAAAAAATAAAAGATTCGCTTTTATAAATAAAAAAAAATAAACGATTTGCTTTTATTGATTAAATAAAAATACTTGGATAAATTTAAAAAAAAAGATTTGCTTTAAAGATTTAAATACAAAATGGCTTTTATATATAATAAAAAAGGTTTGCTTTTATAAATTAAATAAAAAAAGAAACCAGTGCATCAGAATAACATTTAGTAACATCTAAAATATCACGACATCAGGATTTTCAATATCTTTATTTATCTGCTATACATACTGGACGGATGAACAGACAGACAGATCCCACAGTACTTAAAGAGGCGTTTGTCACTAACAGTCTTTTTTCTTCTCAAAAAGTTTTCACTTATCAAGTCTCACGGGTTATTTTTTTTGTGTGAATACTTCCACTTTCATTTGAAATTGATTTAATACCCTACGTATGAATAAAGCAAATAGGGGAATTACCAATGTGTTTAGAAAGTATCATATCGGGAATTCCCTAAATTACTTGTTTTTCACAGTCTATTATAAAATTATATGTTTTGCTGAGATAGATTTTTATCAAAGCATCATCAAAGAGTTTTTCTTTCAGGATGTGATAAGTCTAATAAAGGTCTGGTGAGTTCATTGTAGTTTCATTGTTGTTGAGTTCGTATTGCTAATAGACCAAAATAAAGATGTGGTCAACTAAAATACCTGTAAACAGACCAAATCTCCACTATCTAAAATAATTACGAGGTTAGTCAATATGGGATCAATTAGTCTCAGTTACTAACGTTATAGATGATACTCCTATAAAAACCTAGCAACAACTATTGTTGTTGTTTTTTTATTTATGTAAACTACAGTCGCACTTTGAATTATTGTCTTTGAACTATTCACTATCTGTTGCCCTAGATGCGTCTCTACATAAATATTAAAACAAAAAAAAATAAATCAATGACGTGTACACGTTGCCTTAACCAAATTAAAATCAAATGTAACATTTGCCTCTGTAAGTCGGAAATTGGTTGATGATTAATAATTTTATCGTCTATTAGATGATATTCCAACAAAGATAAATGTAATTAGGAAGGGTTGATCCCTGTTTTCTTAAGTGGAATTGAAAAACGAAACTGTGGACGAAACATATTTACTATTTCAAGAATTAATTTCGTCTTGAAATAAAACAAAGGAACTATTTTTTTTAGTTGTGAGTAGTTTGAAATGTACATCGTTGACATAGAAATAAGTCTGTTAACTACACATCTAATTTAGGTTATGAATTTAATAAATTATGTGTTAAAAAAACACAATGATTTTAAATTATTATAGTTTAGCTAATAATTCATACTGAGATATTTATATTTTAATTATATTTTGATTATTTGAAATTTATAAATAAATCATTTAAAATTGATCATTTAAATGGTTTTCATATGTATCCTGCGCTGCGTATGGCGATATTAAAGAGAAATATATTCAAATGAAATATAATATTTTTTTCGGGAACAAAACTTATATACTTTGTTTATCTTTTTGCCTTATAAAAAATATTTAATTAATAATTAATAATTGGGTAACCTATTGCTTTTATATTCTTTGAATACAAAGAATTATGCAAAATTTCAACTGGATCTGAGAAAGAGAACTGGAAGAAAAACGTGGCATAGGGCAATAAGGGGATTAAATCCATATATACATTGCTTTTGAGAAAAAGTTATTCCTCTAATTTAAAAAACATATTCAAACTTTTTTACCAGACAGGCAGAGTGACTTGAAACAAGATTAGTAAAAAAAAAAAAGACCTTTTCTTATTAATAACAAACTATTGTTTTTGTAAGCACTAAAAATAGATTAACTGTTGAATTCTAAAAATAACTTTTGTTTGGAAAGTTTATTTGAGAATGCGTGAATGGATACGGGAAAAAATTATCAACTATCACAAAGCTTTTATCATCTCTGTCTGTCTGTCTGTCTGTCTGGTAATAAGATGTACACGTTCTTTCTCCCACACCCATCCTCGGGTCAAGTTGAAACTTCGCACAATTAGTTCTTGGCATTAAGAAGATATGAATCAATAAAAAAAATTAATAAATTAGGCAATTTATTAGTGGTATTGAATTATTTCGGCTAATATCAACAAAGGAAACTTATATTTCAGTATTCACAGATAAGGCAATTTTTTTTTTTCGTTTATTTCATTAAATTAAATGTTAACGCTCTTTCTCCCTCGTGTTTCATTTATCATGTTGATACTTTTAACAAGTATTTATTACGTCTAAAACACATAAATCAATAAACAAAAACAAAAAAAAAAAATAATAATAATTATAATAATTATTGGTAATTAATGATTTTCCCGTAAGGGAAATAACCCATATATTATTCATAGATATAGTTTTAAGGACTGATTCTTCCCTATAGAAAACCTATTTTGATTTTTTTTTTATTAAAGATGAATAAAAATAGTTCTCAGGCATAATTGTGATCAATAATCTTTAAGATAAACAAATTTAACAATTTTTCTATTTTTAGCATCATCATTTCCTAAACATGTTTCAGTTCTGCAGAAGATACAGTTTCTAATAGGCAACAGGTATGTTCAGAGTCACGAAGATGTCATTGAAGATCAGTTGTCGAAATTTCTCGGTTAAAATCAATATTGTGTATTGTCATTTTACTTGAAATGCTAGTCATTTACATCAAGATTTTTTAACGATTGTGAGGGAGTGGTGCATAATAAAACAAAAGTTTCTTTGAATTTCTCAGTCAATTAAAAGTAGATGTATAAATGGTAAAATTCCCCTGTCAGACTTTGTGGTCTACATGGACGTTGATGTAAAGGTCATCTGCTTCTATAGCCTTCTATTAACGAGGATGTTTTGTGGCCAGCACAACCCCGAACCATCTTTATTTATGCCCAACTAATGTCAGATACTCATTAGAGCTGAGTGGACTTAGAGTCGCCCGAGATCCTGAAAATTAAAAATTCCAGCCTTCACCAGGATTTGAACCCCAGACCTCGGTTTGAAAGTTAAGTGCTTACCATTCAGTCACCGCGACTCCAAAAAGTAGATATGGTCGATTAAAATTCCTGGAAATCTCTTGTAATTGCAAAATATATCAAAATCGTCCTGGAATTTTGAATTTTTTCAAATCTCCTGCATAATCCTAAAAATTTCCATAAAAGTAAACGACATTGTCATTTTTTGGGTGCCAATCCTAATACCTTTCGCAATTTAAAAAAAAAAAAAGAATTGTTTGACTGGGACCAAGCACCCTTTTTCGCATATGGGCCCGTAATTGTTAGGGCCGGCCCTGGCGTTTGGGATATGATTTAGGTGTTTGTTACCCGTTCTTTGTGACCTTTGAAATCCGTTTTAGCCATTGCTTCTTTACGAATAGAGAATCAATTAAATTTATACAAGCTTAATTTAATATACAGCTTCATTACTATACAAACTACTTGTAAATTATTATTTTATATCAACATGTCAGAAATGAATTCATTCAACATATGTACTGAAACTAGGTCACAATGTCAACACGCAAAAGTAAAATTCAAGCCAAAGAAAAACCAACAAAGAAGCTGAGGAATGAAAATGTAAGTTTTATTTGTTGATTAATTCAAGTCAACTAGAGTTGTTTTAGTACTACCTCTAAATACAAAAGAAAAGGAACGCTCAAGTCAGTAGCGTTAAAGCAAAATATTATGTGTTATTCATTTAACTACTACCTCTTCTGAATCTATTTTTACAAAACAAAACTTCAATTTACGGACATATTTTCGGATCGGCAGAATAGTATAAGAAAACAATATATACTACAAAATGTACATTATTGTCTTAATTGAATTTAAGTTTTGCAGTGTTAATTAACATTTAACAAGTATTTTATAACATATTCTTTTCTAGTTAAAGTACATGGATATACGAATTTAATTCAAGCCTCTGTAATGTTTGTAGAATTACCTTTTAACTGTGTATTAAAATACTATCTTATTAATTTTAAAGATATATTTTTTATTAATTTCAGGACGATTTTGACATCAATATTCATAAAGAAATATCCGGAAATGGTATTTGTGCATGGAATTATTTGTCTGTGGCAGAAAAAAAACATGACTTAAGTAAACTTAATACAAGTGATGTAGATATAGTTTGTCAAAGAAAATAAGAGATACATTTTTTTTTGTTATATGTCGTTTTTTTTACAGCTTTTTAAAAAATGTTTATTTGCATATTTCAGTAAATTCAGAAGACGTTGTTACAGAATTTCAAGTCACTTATGACTTATCTAAAACCCAGACATCTGGAAATCAATTTAATGGTAAGGTTTTAGTGTTTTTTTTGTTTTTTCAAAGTGTGATTTATTGTACAAATGTTATACTTGGTTAGACCAATAACGTTTGGGCCCTCTAGACTGAAGAAGACATAAAGGAACTAGAAGAAATACAAAAAGAGAGCCGTGAAAATTACATAAAAGGTATATTCACATTGGATTAGAGCAGTGCTTCTCAAACTTTTGACCTATGTGTACACCTTTTTTTAATTTTTGTAATGCTAAGTACCCATCGCTCTCCTCACCATATTTAAATTCATTAATAGAATATAAAATATGTGTATTTAAAAATCAATATAGTTATTGATGTGCAACACGTAACCCTCCAACAACTTTTTTATCCCTTGGGGTACGTTACCCCACCTTGAGAAATAATGGATTAGAATTATACAGTTAGTGAAATCACTGAAATTAAAGACACTACAGGACAAAAGACACTGAAAAAAAGTAGCAAGAATTTATTAAACACTTATCCATAAATTATAAATACAAAAAAAAAAAAAATGCAGTCTAAGAGAAACAAAAAAAAGTGGATTTCTTATTTCATACGCTAAGACAAATTTGTACAAGTTATCTTTCTTCCTTGTGTCATTTAAGCAGGAAGTGGATTACCATAATCAGTCGAGCTTATATATCTAATTAGCATGCACGACTAGATAAATGATACATACATTTTGAAAATAAATAAAAAAAAAAAATAGTACCACAGACTAATATATATCACAATCACAAAGTGGTGAATTAAAAGCGACGAAAATAAGGGACTGCGCCTACAGGGGCCAACCTGCAAACCTACAATTAGACCAGCGGCTCTAAACCTTTTAAGCTCGGCAACCCCTTATTCAATCCCCCACTCTGCCACGACCCCCCCCAACACACACATGCATACAGTAATATAAGAGTAGGCTTTAACATTCCATATTTTCGATGGTCTTAGGCGACCCTTGGGAAATCGTCAATCGACCACCCAAGGGAGTCGCGAGCCACAGGTTTAACATTCCATATTTTCGATGGTCTTAGGTGACCCTTGGGAAATCGTCAATCGACCCCCAAGGGAGTCACGAACCACAGGATGAGAACCCTTGTATTAGACAAATTATAGCTCTATCTTATCGTGTATCTCTCATTATGTCAACATACATACACTACAAATAGAAGCAACAGTTAGTAGGGGAAATGAAACTGTAAACGTAAATATAACTGTAAATCTAGGGGATAAAACAAATGGATGATACATGCATACTGTGTCGGCTCTGCTGACATTGTAAGTGAGCTCCAGGTGTAGCAAAGTGATGGAGGGGCGGGCATTTGACCATTGATTACTGGTGTGGTCATTTGCATACGGGCGAAGAACTCTGGGCCGGAAATGTGTTATTTGTTTTAGACATTCCGATGGTCGATAGGTTTAGTTCACCTTAAGCGCGTGTTGCTGTCTCAAGGGTAGCTGGTCCAATCCTCGGTCCTTTATTAACTACCTTTATTTAAAAACTTGGTCCCCGGCGCTGCTGTTCATTTATGTTCTACGTACGCCTAGATGAACACACATATTACGTTCATGATAATCTTCACTAAATATGTTCAACTGAAACGTTAGGACATTTTAGAGATAAATATTTATAATCTATTTATAATGGAGGCGCGGTGGCTAAGCGGTAAAGAAGATGTGCCGGCCTCGATTATTGGTGAAGACTGGGTTTTTTAATTGATTTGTTCTTTGGACGCCTCTGAGTGAACCCAGCTCTAATGAGTACCAGACATTAGTTGGGGAAAGTGAAGGCGATTGGTCGTTGTGCTCACCACGTGACACTCTTGTTAAGCTGACAGAAACGGATGACCTTTACATCATCAGCCCTATAGACCAAAAGGTGTTTTACTATTTTATAACGGAATAAATGCTGAACATTTTGTTTGACATTAGACCTACTTATTTTTTTTCTCCAGGTGAACATGAGTCTCAGGAGTCGGAAGGTGGAGAAGCTGATTTACATAAATATCTCGCAGCCTGTAAGAAAAATCCAGGCCATAGTCAGTTTATACCTGTTGATACATTTACCTTAAAACATCTGCCTGAAGGGTATCAAGATATCGATTTGTATAAGCTTATAAAATCTGTAGCTGATTTGACAGTCAGAATAGACCTTAAAATAGCCAGTCTACACAGACCAAAGTTTTGGCCAGATACTACTCAGCCGTATCCATTTTATAACATGAGTGACACAAGGAACTTGAGGACAGGAAGTGGATGGGTGTCAGGTGTAAAAAGGATTCTAGATGGCATCGTAGAAGATAATGGTATACAAAATGATTACACAATTTGCTGGTGTAGAAAATGTCAAGATTCAAACTCTCCTAGCGATGTGTGGTGGGAGTTTGATGTGGTCACAGCTGCACATGTGGTTTTCGATGACGTTGAGGCCCGCCAAACGACAATGAGATTTTTTTACGACACAGACGATAGTCCTGTGATAAGTGTTGATATGGTCAATTTCGAAGATAAAAGTATTAAGTATGACAGGTGTTTGTTGAAAGGTGTGACGTGTGATAAAAATCTGGGAGACAAACTGGAGGCACTGTTCAATTATTACGAACATGTTTGGTGGAAGGTTTTTAACAAATACTTTGACACCAGAGACAGACACAAATTTAATTTCATTGTTTCACATCCACACGGATGTTCTAAACAGGTCAGTCTTGGTCAATGGAAAGATCAATACAAGTTAGATGATAACACTAGGTTGACCTATACAACTTGTACATGTCCAGGAAGCAGTGGGGCTCATGTCCACTGTTTGGGGTACAACTGGAGGTGGTCGTCGGATCTTGTCCACAGTGGCAGTTTAAAATCTGGATTAAATTACAGTGGGTTTGGTCGTGTTGTGTAATTTGTTTTCCATGTCTGTAATTAGATGTCACCTTACTATTTAGAAACTTATCTTTATATCTACAAAGTATAAGTTTTTAATATATAAAAATAAACTTAATTTCGAAACGTTTGTTAATGATACAATAACTTTTATTAGTCTAAGAAAAGGAAAATTCAGTTTAAATACAATTAGACATGCGGGTAATTTTCGATGACGCAAGATGAAATTGTAACAATCTGACAGAAAGTGGGATATAAGGAGTTTTTAAATCTTTCTGTTTTAGTAATAATGGAAAGGGTATAATTACTTCATTCGAATCTTATGTAACGGTGGGTTAATGGGGGCATATATCCTGTATCTTTGCAACAATGTATTTTTTTTTTCAATCTTTTATTTATTTTGAATAAATACACTTTTAAGAAGTTAAAACCTTTTTTTGCATTCCTTAAAAATTAAGATTATTGCATTCTAACTTCAACTCTCACAGGACGGTTGGATGGCGGCCAGTATGTTTTGTTTGAATATGTGTCATCTATTAATCATACCGATCTATCAATCACATCAGTACTAGCTCAATCAGGACGCCATTCTTTAACATTTATAAAGAAACGTGATTCTCACTCGTAGTTCGGCACACCAATAAATACATCTTTTAATAAAATATTCATTACTATGGCATAGCCGTTTTTTTTTTCAGGGCATTGCAGCATATGCGACCGCAGTGTTTCCCGCACTTTCTTTGGACCCGTGCTAATTTTTAGGTGTATAAATTATTAAATTAAACCATTTTATAACAAATAAACAGATTTCACACGGCCTCTTGATTTTCCAGGAGCCCCTGGAGATCTCCAGAAATGTTATTAAATACAGGCCTACGAGAAAGTCTTGGAGATCTCCGGAAATTATTAAAATCTTTTGTAAAGTAAAAGTATAGTAAAAAAATATCCGGAAATATATAGATAAAAAATGAAAATGGAAGTGAAATTAAAAGGGGGAAGCTAGAAGAAGGATATGAACAGGAAGCCAGTGAAAGTATTTTTTTAACGTAATTTGTGATATTAATTAAAGTACTTCTAAAGTGAAACCTGAGAGTAGACTCTATCTGTGTATTGTCGTTCTTGCTTGAACTTTTAAACTTTGAGAAGAAGAGAATTATATACACCACTTTCATTCACAAAATAGCGCCGTATGTTATGCTATTTTGTGAATGAAAACAGTGCGTATTTGGATGCACCATTTTCCATTCACACCATGCTGCGCCATGGGATCTTCCCTTTTTTACTTGTTGCTTGCTCGACTGAACTTTTAAACTTTGTCGACTTTGAAAAAAATATATATATAGATAATTTTCTGAAAAAAAATGTACACATGTACAAATTATGCGGTCCGGGTGGGCCCCGCACTTTTATAGACGCCTCGCTAATTGTTGGTGTAGATTCTTAGTGTAAACCATTAAAACTAATATAATAGCAGTGATTCCTGTGCCTCCTTATTTTTGTGAACGTTCATTTAAGAAACATTTTTTTTGCAAAGACGAATGGATATTTAGATACAAAATCTTAATCTTGGCATTATGCTTATCCCTACACAATCCATTCCGCAAAGGGCCACGCAATTGTTAAGGCCGGCCCTGGCTTAACATATCTTCATGATGATGGAAGACAATATTTTCGTTGTCATATATAGAAATTGAAATTGTCTAACATAATAACATAATGGCTACAGCTCCAGGAGATGTTATGCATACTTTTAGACAGTTATTGCTGAAGCTTAAAAGTTAGAGTTGAAAGGAAAGGAATTAATTAGCTATATACAACAAATGGTATTTGTAGAGAATGAACATAGTTACCATTATGAGAACTTACAGTAGTAATTATACTAATAGTTCATTTTCAGAAAAAGGCAAGAAACACATTGATTTTGTAGGATATACTATAGAAACTAAGAATACAGATAGACATGAAAGCAGAAATTATAGAAATAGAGTTACTAAATATAGAGAGAATCTGTTTTAATTGTCAGGGTAGAGGACATATAACAGATCACATTGTAAAAAAAGTGAATAACAATAGATCAAAAAATAGGGATAATTACAGAAAGCAGAGTAGGAAAGTGGAGTTTACAGATGATAACAATAGGAATAACAAAAGTAGAGTTTATTTTACCAATGATAGGGACAGTAAGGAAAGTAGTTATAATGAAGAGGTAGAAGTAATGAACTTTTGTAGGGACTTGGAAGAATTAAATTATGTAAAGATAAAACTTACAGAGTGAGAGTTTTATAAATGGGAAACCTATGAGGTTTGTAAAATGTTCTTGGTGTAATAGTGTTGGAATTAGGATGACAGTATCAAGATCTATCAAGCCTATAGGGTTTTCTTAGAAGCACCATTTTACACTGGTTATTGTACAGGTTTAGCAAGACCAGGATTGACTCATGATTTGCTTTTAGGCAATAGTTATGGACTAAAGAAACTGACTCAAAGAGAGATAGATAACTGAACTAGAAGACATAAATACTAAATGAGGCAAAGTAATTATTATGATAAAGCAAGAAGATATTCTATTTGTTTTAAATGTCATAGAAAGGGACATATAGCCAGGCAATGCAGAAGTTTATTGCGGTTCAGACTTAATGAATAAGCAAATGAATAAACTGGATGTAGCGATTAGGATACCTTTGCCTAGCTTTGGCTAATTTAAAGCTTGAAATTTCTAATATTTCCAGATTGCAAGAGCCACAAAGTCCTCATTAGCTTAATTTCATTTTGTAGTGAATTCAGCGATATGTTTACAGTAAAAATAAAACAAAATTTACAATTAAAGCTAAAAACATTATATTCATAATATTCAACAATTTGAACGGGGACTATTCTTAGGATTTGAAAGAAAGTCAATACTTTTTTACAAGACAATGAGATTAATTTTTGTGTGTAATAACTGCAAATTATTTGACATACTTTATTTTATATTGATAATATTCGTTGTTTTTGCCTTCGATTCCGAAGACTAAGACTTGAGTGCAGTGTTTCACATAGCTACGCAAACCTAGTTGCGACCTGCATATTTTCATTAATTTCATGCAGATAAAGTCGTTGTCTGCTGGCGGTCTATTTAAGTTTTCTTTCCGTCTTTTGCGCATGTCTTCAATAATGGCTTTTCTTTGAGTCTCAAATGTTTCTTCTGCAGCTCCCCAGCTGTCTCTCTCAGAAGTTATTGGCTACCTGAGAATGCTGCCAGTGAGGGCCAAACGGCGAGTGGATCTTTATAGCGCTTACGGTAGAATCTCGGTAAGTCCTATTCCGAGCTCGCCAAAGAAAATCGCCATTGGATGAGGTTGTCTCCCATGTTCATGCGGGATAAGTGTTATTGACAGCATACAATAAATAAACATAAATTGATAGATTAATGAATAGTTGCCAATGACATTTTGTAAAAAAATTAGCCTTCTCACGCTTCTTTATACGTGTATTTCTTAGAGGGGGGAGCTGGTATATTTTTTAAAAGAAAAAAATAAGAAAAGGGGGCGCTAGTCCAGAAAAGTTTGAAGACCACTGCCCTCGTGAATATTTCAAATTTTATATTCATTTTTAAAAAAGACATCGATAATCAACAATTACTGTGTTTTTTTTCATACAACATATACATAAAAAAGCTTGCTATTTATAGCTTTTTGTTATAAATAAAAATCTCCCGTATAACATTTCGTTTTCGCTATATGTATAACAATTCACACACAAAGAGGTATGGGACAGTGCATGG
>JADKLZ010069676.1:0-12347 GCA_021533235.1 Biomphalaria straminea | reverse complement strand
AAATTGAACCATTTTATAACATATAACAGATTTCCCGCGGCCTCTTGATTTACCAGGAACCCCTCTGGAAATCTCCTGAAATGTTATTAAATGCTATGCCGCCGGTCGAAAATTTCCGGACATTGTTAAAATCGTTTTAAACTAAAAAAAAATTCATTTTGTGAATGAAAATAGTGCGGATTTTGGATATATTATTTCCCATGCACATCATGCTTCGCCATGGGATCTTCCCATTTGCTTGTTATAAGTAAAGTGAATGCGTGAATTCATGAATGAAAAATACTGTGAATGAAGCTAAAAAAATGGCTAATTGACCTTAATTTACGCGATATTAAGAATATAGCTGCACTCATGCAACAATGCTTTAGAAAAACAAATTTGAATGTTAATTTGATTAAATGGACTATAATTAGTATGTTCATGTGCTAAAGCATAAAACTATATATGTGCGAAGAGAATTTCTATAATATTCTTAGAGTTGAATTCGAGTTTTAGATCTAGATCTAGATCTAGGAATAGAGAGATGAGTTACTTTTCGTAATCATATCTAATGAACGAATGTGCGTAATTGAAGTACTTTCTAAAGTGAAACCTGAGAGTAGACTCTATCTGTGTATATTGTTGTTGTTCTAGTTTCAATATTCTAACGACACAATAATGTGGAAATACTTTTAATATTATGACAATAATCTTAGAAGAAGAGATAATTATATAAACACCACTTTCATTCACAAAATAGTGCGGATTGGGATGCACCAACTTCTATTCACACCGCGTGCGTACGCCATGGGATCTTCCCTATTTACTTGTTGTTGTTGCATTGTGTTGCACGTTTGACCTATTTACTTTGAGAAATAATATATAGATACCTCATTTAAATAGCTCTATTTAATATTAAATTAATAGATTAATATTTAACATGGCTGAATCTAAATATAAAATAGGCGGTGGTGTTAATTTCAAAATTTTTTCTTCTTTTCTCGTATAACTTATATTGCCTATCTGTCTTTTATTTAACAACATTTTATGTAATGACACCATGAAACCACCTAAGCTGGAGGATCATTGGAGACAAAGCCACCCTGATAAGATTTGAAAAACTATTGAACACTCCATGATATAGTTGAGAAAAGATCTACAATTGACAAAATATTTGTTTTCAAATTTTAATAAAATATAATGGTTTGCTGTGTCTCAAAATATCTTGCAAAATTCTGAAAATGACATACAATTGGCGGAAAAAAATGATTTATTTGGCCAGCCGCCGAAGTTTTTAAAACTATTTTGTACACACACCTGCATCTGATATTTCTAGAATTCTTCTAAGCAACAAATAGTTCAAAGGTCTATATATGAACCAAGTTATGCCTGTTATGAGGCATTGTTTTGGCACATGTTCGTTTATTTATGGATAAAGAATTTTACGACAAAATTTCGTTTTGTGAAAACTGATAATTGACAATAAAGTCGAACACATTAGATGTTTTGAAGGATTCGTTCGAAGAAAAAGCAAACCCTGTAACTATTATATCAGTAGCAACAAATGTAGTAGTAGTAGATCTTGTTTGCAGGAATATCTTCAATTTGTCATGAACGCAGTTATGAGAAACAAAATACGCAATTACTTGCTCAAATGTGAAGAGAAAATGACAAGAACATTCATCAGTTGAATCACAAAGGAGAGGACCAAATACAGCAAAACTCATTCTCAGCCCAAAGGAGTGCATGATGTGACTGACTTACTTGACTTGATCCTGTGTACTCCCAGGAGAGCATAGGGCCTCAACCACACCTCTCCACCGAACTCGGTTCTGAGCAGCTTTCTTCATCTGCTCCCATGTCATTCCAGTACCCTCAGCTTCACTGATGACTGACCTCTTCCAGGTTTGCTTGGGTCTGCACACTTTCCTCTTTCCTTGTGGATTCCAGTCAAGAGCCTGCCTTGCAACATTGGTAGCTGGTTTACGCAGGGTGTGTCCTATCCAGCGCCATTTTCGTTTTGTAATGTCTTGTGCTATGGGCTTTTGTCTAGTTTTTTTTTCCACAAATCGGTAGTGGTTATCTTTTCTGGCCACCTAATTCCTAATATCTGGCGTAGGCATCTGTTAACAAAAGTTTGGAGCTTTTCCATATTTGTTTTAGTGACTCTCCAAGTTTCTGAACCGTAAAGGAGAACAGACTTAACGTTAGTATTATAGATTCTTATCTTGTTATGTAGAGATACTGCCTTGGAGCGCCAGATTGTTTGAAGAGTTGAGAAGGCAAACCTAGCTTTATTTATTCGAATTAGTATATCATCATCAGCTCCACCGTCTTTACTAATACTAACTCTGCTTCCGAGATAGGTGAAGTGGTCTGTATCAAGGGTGTAGCATGATAGGGTTCTCTTGTCTATTGTTGATGTATGTGTGAAAACTTGTTTCATTTAATTTAATAACTATATTTGCATAGTGTAGTTTTGTCTAGTTATAACTTTAACAAAAAGAAATGTAGGCTGTACAGCGTTAAGTATTTGAAATTGAACTTCATTACTTCCTTGTCAAACAAGAGAGTGTTAATATGCCATTTTTTATGATGCATTGCTCCTATTTCTTCTCTGTGGTTCTCATAGAGCTCATTAGTAATAATGATCTTAATTTTAAAAAATTATTTTTTCTCTATTGGAAATTATTTAAACAAAATGTGTAATTTGAAATTGATGAATTTTCACAAATTCAATATAACTTAAACAGGGGGTCCACGGAAAACCAGAAAACATGTCAAGGGGTCCACGAGACAAAAAAGTTTGGGAATCACTGACCTAGACTATAGATCTAATAGATCTAAGTATAAAATAATAAAGTAGATCTACTTGTCTATCTCTATTTAAAATACCTTTGCTTGACGCACCCATTCCAAAGGCGTTAGAATAGAGTTGATCACAAAGCAACACAATCTTGAAGTAGAGATCTAGATCTATGACTGAAATGGGATAGTGTTTGGTTCTGGCGCTATTTTTCTTAATGATGCAATATCCCTGTCTCTGGTTGGTCAATTGTAGTAAGCCACGTGACCGGATCTTACACAGTGACTAGCAACACATGCTTTCTTTTTTTTTTTCCCAGGACTATATATATCTTTTCTAATACTGTATTAATTGAGTCTTATAATGAATATTTGAATTGTTAGTTAGTCTAGTATTTAAAAAAAAAATCTTTATTGTCCGTAAGGAAATTTGTCTTACAATTTGTGCATTATACAAAACAAAACATTATTGTAAAAATGTACATTCACACCAGACTCACTCACAATTTACATATGAAAAAGTTTAAATTAGATTGGTTCTATTTAATGATCCGATAGCCAGAGGAAAAAACAGATTTTGTGTATGTTTGTCTTTGCTACCGGTGTCTTGTATCTATTTTGTGATGGTAAAATAACAAAATCCTGACACAAAGGATGATTTTTTATTTCTAGAATCTTCTTACATTTTGTAAAGATGTTTGTCTCAAACAGCTGCCCTAATGGGTTTTGTTTTTTGCCAATGACTTTACCAGCAGCATTTAGGATTCTCTGGAGTTTAACGCATGCCATCCAATAAAGACTTTCCAAACAAATAGGCCTACGTTGACAATTTTTTTTTTTTTTTGTCATGACATCATGATATGACTTATATTCCTTAAATCAGAAAAGCCTAGATCATACTTATCATCTATTAAGATGGACAGGCTACAGTCATTAAACTGTACTAGTAGTGATAGAGATATAATTTGGAGTCAAGTGTCTTTCTCTTTCTGTATTGATCGAGATTAATTGAAAGGAATTAACACACTATAGAGGATGTTAAGTAGAATGAAACTTAAGTAAAGCTTATTACGTTTGAAACAAATTTTTTTTTATTTTTCCTCAATTCAAATTTCAAAATCATACTTAATCTTTATCATCTTAAAATAAATTAATAACATTTTTTTGTTAAATTTCTCTTTTGCAATTAAGATTTCAAGAGTTTACTTTCATTCAAGACAATTTTATGCAGAACTAACTTATTCATGTAGATGTACATCTATTTTCATATTTCTACTTACTATTTGTAGTTTCTTTATCTGTTTTAGATGAGGTCGAGTTCTTTAGGAACAAATCTTTCGATGAATGATCATTTGGGCCTTCAATAAAAAATTATATTAATTTTAATAATAATAACTTGTTTGAAGATGTACATGTACAAATAGCATCACAGGAAACTTAAAAGTATATACATTTAATTATGTAATGTTGAAGTTTTTAAAATTCCAGAATGAAATAGTCTACATAAATGTAACAAGGATACTGTGTTCTACTTACAAAGCCATGAAATCAATTTACGTATTTCCAAATTTAAATCTTCCAAATATTGAACAGTCAATGTGTTATCTTCTGCTGGAGAACTTGCTATCAAGTCTAAGTATGTCTCATTCGTTAAACTAACTCCAACAGCAAATATCTTCACGCCATTCTCTTTGACTAAATTAGCTCCCTTTGCTGCACTCAGGTAATTCGACTCGTCCAAAGTGAACGTCATAAACATGAGAAAGGTCTGTAGATTTAGGCTTCTATCGTTATCATTAGGAGTTGACATCAGAAGGGTGTTATTAAAGACAGCCTCGTAGTTGGCATTGCTAGAGAGGCTCCATTTAAATCTTGTTATTGCTTCAAGCAACTCAACTTTACGAGGCGTGGTGCTAAATGGAAAAATGGTCAACGCCTCTTTGCCATATCCCATGATGCCAACCCTGACGTTGTCACCGTTGACTGCAATATCTTTCAGGAAGTCTTGTAGAAAAAGTTTGATGTATTGACTTTCAGAAGATTCCAGCGCTATCACAAGATTGAGCTTGACACCAGAGCAAACTGTTCAGAAAATATGAAACCAAGTTTAAAGACCAAAACAAGCAAAAATATATATTTTTTTAATTTCTTTAAAAAAAAAAACATTATCTAAGGTAAAGAACTACTTACTCATAGCAATATTTTTTATATCAGAAGAATCATTGGGAGCTACTAATAAATTGACTTATTGGTTATTTGTTTAAAATCGATTCATGTTTTTTAAGGTGTAATAATTAATAAATAAATGTGCAAATTTTGTAACTTGATTAAACAATGGTTGTGGGAGAAATGACGTGTATAAAGTTTAGACCAGATAGAATTAGTTGATATAATCTTTGTAGAAAGTGACAGTCTAGAAACGTTTCTCAACCTTCTATAAGTAAGGTCAGACCAATTGAAGTCGAGTAAAGAAAGGCCCGGGATATAATAAGAAGAAATAAGGGGACGATTGGTATGGACGTTATTCTGAAAGATAAGTTATAATGACGTTAACCTGAAAGATAAGCTAAACATTTGAGATTATACCTTATATAAAAGATAAGTTATGTAATGAGAATTGAAGTAAACATGAAAGATAAGCTGAACATTGAGTTTGGACGCTAATCTGAAAATTAAGCTAAGCATTTAGATTGGACGTAAATCTGATAGATAAGTAAAACATTGAGGTTGGACGTTAATCTAAAAGATACACAATAACATAGAGAATGGACGTTATTCTGAAAGATAGGCTAAACATTGGGGTCGACGCTATTCTGAACGATCACTGTCGGTAACTAAATACAAACAAGAAACAGAAAAACTTACAGCAATCAGTTTCATCGCTTTTGTCTGAGCAATGAGTAGTTCCATCACACCGATGACCGGTATTGATACACTGACCTGAGTGACATGTCCACTCTAATTTGTTACATGGTATTCCTAGGATGTCAAGTTAAACTACAGATTTAGTCATCAAAAGGTTTTTTTTTTTTTTTTTTTTTTTTTTTTTTTTCTAAATTCTTAGCATAGGAATTAAAGAAAAGGAATTATGAAAAAAAAAAGGATTTTTGATTGTGCAATCTTCATGTAAAATTGTATCTTATCTTATATAATGAAAAAATGACAAAAGAAGAGGATTAAGTCCTACGCGTCACGCATTCAGTCATGCATATTAACCAATGACCTAGATTCTACCAAGTCACTGGTTTTCCTGGCTAGCTCGGCAACCCATTCCATGCTCTAATAACACTAGGGATGAAGGAACTTTTGTACAAATTTGTCCTAGCATATGAAACGAGGAATGTGCATTTATCTTTGTGTCTTTTTGAGTATTTTATTAAATTTTTTTGTATTTAAAGATTGTGATAAAAATGGTCAAATTTTGATTCACGGGGCCACAGCTTCGGGAAAGTAGAGGAAACCGTGCCTAATAATCTGTTTGACTTGCTGATCTCCGTCTCGACAGATCTGGGAGACCCAAAATTCTCGACCTGTACGGTGACATGCTTGCAATAATCAAAACAGCAGGATTTCTGTCAAGGGCTTTTGCAAAAGAGGATTTGAGCCTCTCAATCCCTCGCTCAAACGGAGTTCGATGATAATAATGATGATAATATTCATCATTATCTGGCCAATAAAAGACTCTTAATGATTTTTTTTTAAAATAATTTTACTTATATACTGCACCAATTGGAATTTGGACTTGTAGGCCTATAATTATTTAGTACATTAACTTATGTAATAATGTGGAATGTCGAAATGTTAAAAAGGTCTAGCACCCATGGCACTCGAATCTATTACTAAGCTATGGCCTCAAACAAGAAAACTACAATGACCAAAAGAAACATTACTTACTGCATTTGTTTTCATCACTATTGTCGTTACAATCGTTTTTACCATCACAGACTTGGCTTGGATGAATACATATTTTATTGTCACATTTCACTTGTTGATCAGAACATACTAACAAGCAGAAAAAAAAAAAAAAACAAGGGAAAAACGCCTTACTTACAATTATAAGTGATTATCATACACATCTTTACATCATCTGCCGCCATAGGATAATACGTATGAAAGAGATAAATTCCCCTTTCAGACCTTGTTGTCTATAGGGCAGATGATGTATAGGTCATCTGATTCTGTGGACTTCGGTTAACGAGGGTGTCATGTGGCCAGCACAATGACCAACCGCCTTTACTTTTCCCCAACTAATGTCAAGTACCCATTAGAGCTGGGTGGACTCAAGGGCGCCCGAAAATCACGAAATAAAATCCCAGTCTTCACCAGGATTCGAACCCGCGACCTCTATTACGGTAGCCAAGCGCTTTACCGCTCAGTCACCGCGCCCTCGTTTGAAAGAGGTACATTTACTTTAACCTTATTCAACTTAATACAAGTCAAAGTACTGACATTTCACTGAAGAACACTATCAGAAACCCCATTAGTAAACCAAACATGGTGAGACTACTCCCTTGCATGGAAACGGGTAGTGAGTTTTAAGGTCGCCTTGTCACAAGTACAATGGCACACCGATTTCCGCATATATATATACACCAGTTCTCTCTCTTTTTCTCTCTCTCTCTCAAATCATTGTCCCAATCACTCTTCATGCAGAGCGCTACATTTATAAAAATGTGGTCTATTGTTTCTACGTCCTCTATGCAGTGGCGACACCGTGTGTCGTAGTTTTCCCGAAACCTTCCGAATGAAACACTAATCGCACAGTGACCGACTCGGAACTGGGCTAGGACTGCCTGCTACGCACAATTAAGTTAAAACCACGCAACGTTTTAGTCTGGTCAATGTGCCATCAGTCGGTTGTCTGCTGACGGCGAGGGATCGTACGCTTTCGTAAGTGCAAGAGACTCACTGGCCCAAAGAATATCGGGTATAGTGCATTTTTTCAAAAGATTATATAATCAGTCCACCCCTGGCTTTCGCTGTTAACAATATCCGTCTTTTTGAACAAGTTTACGTCCTTCCAAGCCGTTCAGCGCATAGAGCGGCAAGCTGTTTCCACAGTGGTTGACAAGAGGTGACTTCCACAGTCTCTTCACAGCAAGAGGTGACTTCCACAGTCTCTTCACAGCAAGAGGTGACTTCCACAGTCTTTTCACAGCAAGAGGTGACTTCCACAGTCTCTTCACAGCAAGAGGTGACTTCCACAGTCTTTTCACAGCAAGAGGTGACTTCCACAGTCACTTCACAGCAAGAGGTGACTTCCACTTCATAAATCTATAAAGAACTATAACTTACTACAGATTGTTTCGTCACTTTTGTCCTCACAATCTTCTTTACCATCGCATCTTTTATAGATGGATATGCATTGGTTGGTATTGCATCTCCACGATTGGCCATTGCAGTTGCCTGAAATAAAGATATATAGGATTATGAACGATATCTTAAACTTCGACATATCTTTGCCTGAAGTTAGCCAGAATTATTTCTTATAGCATGCATGCATAAAATGTTTAATAAAACATATACTTGTTTATTAGATCACTGATTTGCCTAACCCATGATGACCTGCTAACTATTGTTAAAGAACGCGTGCTAATAATCTATGGCCATATTACAAGGTCTTCGGGTCTCGCAAAGACTTTCCTTCAGGGAACAGTACCAGGATAAAGAGAAGAAGATAAATAAAGTGATGGGAAGACAACATAAAAAATAGACGGGCCTGCTAATGAAAAGGTTCTATCTAAGGCAAAAGACAGAGAGGAACGGAGAAAGACGGTCGACAAATCTTGCATGGTGCCCCAACGGCCCAACAAGCTAGGGCAGGGGTGGGCAAATTACGGCCCGCGGGCCATTAGTTATCCTCAGGGGGCCTTCTCTAGACATAGTCAAAATATGTTGCTGCTAAGGTCCATTATTGTTAAATGGCTCGCACAAGAAATACAGTCTGATAATACAGCAAAGGAATAGCGAAACTTGTACTCAATGTTATTGTTCGAAGTACATTAGGTCTTTAATGAATTGCAAATTTTTTCCCCCTTTATTTTGTATGCTCTTATTTTATTCGGGACCACCAAATTCACTTCGCCTATAGCAGTGGTTCCCAAACTTTTTTGTCTCGTGGACCCCTTGACATGTTTTCTGGTTTTCCGTGGACCCCCTGCTTAAGTTATAATGAATTTTTGAAAATTCATCAATTACACATTTTGTTTAAATAATTTCAACCAATGACATGAGGGGTGAAAAAGTAAGTGAAAACTACATTTTAAGTTAAATCTACTATTCTCACAATAAATTTATTAACTAACCTTAAATTTAAACCCATTATGTAACAGTTAATATGTATCGTTAACTATCACTAAACAAATTGGAAACTTTTTGTTTTTAAAGGTTTACAAGCTGACTTCCATAGCTACGGAGATTATTTTTCATATAGATATTTGTTGTTTTAGTCAAAGGTTTCACAAAGAGCTGTTTTTTCGTGGATTTCTTGAGCCATAATAATTTGAATAAAAAAATACATCATTACCAGACAAGGTTGACTCGGTAAGTTGTATAGAGAAATATATTGTTTGCAGAAATATGTCGTTTGCAAAGACTTACATTAGAAGAAAGAAATATTTAGCTATATTTCAACCGAGCTCAAGCATTTAGTGAACTCTTCTACAATACCATTGCCCTAAAAGAGTTTTCATGGATTGTTCTCAGAAAGCCACCACAAATGAAGGAGCTATAATACTCATTGAATGGCCCGATGGAGAAAAAATAATTTAAAAATTAAGATCATTATAACTAATGAGCTCTATGACAACCACAGAGAAGAAATAGGAGAACTTGAGCTAACGGCGATCAGGCTAGCAAATCAGCAAAGTTCACCAAACAGTTAAATTTTTTTCTTGAGTATAAATATAGTCCTTCAAAGCTTGACAAACTCTTTTGCCTCCTAAATAAAACAAGTCATGATGCCTGGACTGACGTTTGGTGGTCACCTTGCCTGCTCGCACGTTTGGACTAGGATGTAATTATCTACAGAATCTTTAGGAACACCCAAAATATTTTTTACAAAACATATTGTGTGACCAACAACAGCAATAACACTGTTTTCCATGTTTAAATAGAAGGAAATAGAAGGCTGACACACTTGCCAAATGTGATGGAACAATAGAATACTTTAGCATCGTACTCTATCCGAAGGAAATGAAGAAACTAATAGTGAGTTGTAAAAACGAAAAAATGGACAAGCAAACCATTATATTTTCCGTAAAATTTGAAAGCAAATATTTTGTCAATTGTAGATCTTTTCTTAACTTTATCATGGAGTGTTCAATAGTTTTTCAAATCATATCAGAGTGGCTTTGTCTCAGTTTAGGTGGTTTCATGGTGTCATTACATAAAATGTTGTTAAATAAAAGACACATAGGCAATATAAGTTCGAAGAGAAAATAAAAAAAAATTAGAAATTAACACCAATGTCTATTTTATATTTAGATTCAGCTTTATGTTTAGATTCAGCCATGTTAAATATTAGTTATCTCTATTTAAATGAGGTATTAAAATTTAAAATATGTTTTTCATTAGAATATTATAATAACAAGATTACAAAGAGAGTTTGTGTGATACACAAACTCAGAGGCGGCCCCCGTCGGAGTCGGATCCCTGTCAGATCCGCTTTGATCTCTCAACGGACGGACAGACAGACAGACAGACGGACAGACAGGCCACACAAAACTAATATACATCTTCCGTGCTTTGATCTCTCAACGTTAGCCTTGTAAAGCCGATGTTTAAGGCAACTGCCACACTTGTTTTATGAGTTGATTACTTTACGAGTAAATACTGGTATGTTACTCGTATGTTGAAACAAAAAAAATGTGAAGATGTGTGCAGTATATTAGATTATTAATTGTCTTAAAGTAGGTTTTATTTATATTGCATACTAATTAGGTTTTTTCTCTTTAAATACTGTTTGCATAAAATATTTTTAAAAATTAGATTTTGAGCTTTTAGAAAAAAAAAAGTAGCCGTTGCATCAGAACTTTGAATGCTCTATATTATCGTGATGTCAGATGTTCATTTTCTCTTCTACTTTCTGAGCACTAAACGGGACGGACGGACGGACAGACAGACAGACAGACAGACAGACAGACAGACAGACGGACAGACAGGCCACACAAAACTAATAGCGTCTTTTCCCCTTTCGGCGGCCGCTAAAAATTTAATGGCCTAGCTATAATAAAGTATAAATAATGTATATTTGTATGATATAATAGATGATTCCTTTATTGTGAGATTTATGTTAAACTCAATTCCTTCTCAAATGAGATCCTGTCTCGTGGACCCCCATTTGCATGTCATGGACCCCCAATTCTTTTTTTCACTTTCGTGGACCCCCTGGAAGTCCTTGTGGACCCCTGGGGGTCCATATGGACCACTTTGGGAATCACTGGCCTATAGCCTCGAATTCTAAAAAGCCCGGTCCCGACTAGCAGTTCCGAAAAGTTTGTGAATATTTGGAATTAAAACATTCTGATGTTTGGTAACACAGTTGTATTCACTGGCCAATCATTAGATATATATGGAATTTAAAGGAAGAAAAATTGTTAGGTTCCGTGATGGACATTGACCTTTTCTTAATATACCTAATGAAGAGTTGAAGACAAACTTCATGTTTATCATCGGAAGCATTGTAATTTGTTGTTTGTACATGAAATGTATGCGGCCCGCCTAGTTCCCAAATTTCATTACTGCGGCCCTCGGTTGAAAAATGTTGCCCACCCCTGAGCTAGGGGATAGATAAAGAGTAAAGATTTGGCTCCATCTCTAGACTGAAATGTTTTGTTTTTTTTAAACTATAATTGTGATGTAATTTACATTCTCATTGAGGCGAAGAACGGGTTGCTTGAGTCAGCCAGGAAAAACAATTATTTAATTTACGTATCTATTTAACATGAAATATTAGATTTAATTATTGATATGTGCAGGAAGTAATTATCTTATCTTTTGAAAGAACGTATGTAAGTTATAACATGAAAAGTTTTTTGTTTTTTTTGCTAGATCTGATGAAGAATTTTGCCATTTTCTACAGTGTTAGCATACGAGTGTTACTAACTTTTTTATTTTAATTAAAAGTACTATGCCAAATAGATTTATGTTAAACAAAATGAGAATTCAATGCGACCTACTGCAATCTTTTTCATCACTGTTGTCGCGGCAGTCTATCTTGCCGTTACATCTGTAGCTCCTCAGTATACACTCCTTATCCTCACATCTCCAGCCGGAAAACTTGCAAGTATCTTTAAAAAACATAAGTTAGAATTTTCAAGAGGTTTAACAGTTACAGTGGCGTAGCTATGGTGGGAGATAAGGGAATATTTTGAAAATCCCCCCTGGCCCCCTGTGCTCCAAATGAGAGTTCGAAGTTATTTTGTTAAATTAACTATTAAATATTAAGGCATTATCTCATGTCATGATGTCGAATTTCAAAATGCAGGGGCCCATAAAGAGATCAAGCTTCCCCCCCCACCGGGCTCCAGATCCCTAGCTACGCCGCTGAACAGCAACTTCAA
>JADKLZ010069627.1:0-21146 GCA_021533235.1 Biomphalaria straminea | reverse complement strand
AGTTTAGAATCATGTCATTTCCGGGCTTTACGCTAGTACACGAAAGCCGCTGCTAAAAGTTCATTTTAAAAAATGTGCATGATATCAAAATACCGGAAGCATTTCTTATAGTAACATTTCCTCCCTTACATTTACGTAATTGTTTTAGAATTGGTGTTTTGTTATTAAAAAATCGCTTGCATAATTAATTTTATAAATTAAACGGTTTGCTTTTAGAAAACTAAAAGTAGCCGTTGCACCTAAACTTTTCAAGCCGCATTTAATGGTGAAATAATATTTTTCGTATCTCTTCTAGTTTTGGCGCTCTGAGTCTGACAGATGGACAGACAGACAGAAAGTCATTTTAAAAAATGTGCGTGATATCTACATGCCAAGAGCATTTTTTCTAGTAACATTTCCTCCCTTACAGTTACCTAATTGCTTCACAATTGGTGTTTTATTATTAAAAAATCGCTTGCATAATAATTTATTTTTTATAAATTAAACGGTTTGCTTTTAGAAAACTAAAAGTAGCCGTTGCACCTAAACTTTTCAAGCCGCATTTAATGGTGAAAAAATATTTTTCGTATCTCTTCTAGTTTTGGCGCCCTGAGTGTGACAGACGGACATTTTGCACAAACCTAATAGCGGCTTTTTCCCCTTACGGGGGCCGCTAAAAAACTTGCAAATTATTATTAGAGGCCCATTTATGTATATTTTTTAATGGAACTATTAAAATATATTTCAAGCAGATCTATGTGTATAATCTGTTATGTAATTATATTTAGTTCATGAGAGCAACAGAATTCGAGTAGCCTTTGGCCATTATCGTTGATTTTGCCAACTCCATGAGGTCCCAAGCATTTTGGCCACGCATCATTTTCATCACCAACACGAGCATTAAAGTCTCCGTTTATATAGAGGTGCTCGGACTTCGGGATATTTTTAATTACGTCCTGCAGTGCTTGATAGAATCTGTCTTTTTCCTCTTCAGCAAGGGTTGGTGAATAAGCACAATATTATGTGTGCCACTCTTTCATTGCCTAAGGGAAACATCTCAATGCAGTGGACGAGGCTGTTTCTTATTGCGAATCCGACGCCATGAATTCTGGGGCTTTGTTCTGGTTTTCCTTGCCAGTAGAATGTATAATTGCATTCTGTAAGAGATCCACTGTCTGCCAGTCTGGTTTCTTGCAGACAGGCTACATCAATGTTTAGTCTGCTCAGTTCTCTGTCGATTACAGCTGTTTGGCGCATGTCGGTAACGAATTCAGGGTCAGTATTGAAGCCAGGACACATTGTCCTTATGTTCCAGCTTGCGAAACGCATTAATGTTAAGGGTTTTCTTTTGATTGTAATTGCAGGTGCGGGTTTGTAGCTTGCTTTTTGATTATGTCTAAGCACCAAGCACCCAGTGGTGCGGCAAGCTGTGGCGGGATAGCACTTTATTGTCCGAGGGCTGCTCGGCTTAAGGCAGGCAGTAGCTATCCAGTGAGGCTAGAAAGCCCCTCCTACCGTCAAGAGTGGTCCCTGGCGTTCCAGCTTACGCCAATCAGCTAGGAACTTATCACCGGTAACTACCACTCCCCGTGTTTTTTCAGAGACATTACTGTCAGAGATGGAGTGACCTCTCCATTGCTGGGGGAAAGCCTGGGCGTGAATTTGCGGGTGCTGGGCTGCCCACACGTCAACACTCGCCTCTCTTCCATTCTGGCCGGGTCCAAAGGGATGGCAAGCCAACACAATTTGGGGTCAGGTGGATGCAGGAGTTAGCCAGAAGGCAGTAGTCGTACTACTGTCCCCCGCCTACGGGGCTCCAGGACCGGATTTTCTGTTAGGGTTTACTCCCTTAGCCTTAGTCCTTACAAGGACACACACAAGGAAGTGCGGCTATTGACCTATAGCTAGGGGTTTGGTTTGTGGGCAGCAGGGCGTGTCCGCACACCGTCGGGCCATGCCTGCCTCACATCTTGGGGCCAAACCTCATCCGAGACCCCCTTGCAGATTAGCCTGAGGCTTCACAGCCTCAGTTTCCATCTGTCACCACGAGGAGGTACTGCATAGGACTTGCTGTGGAGAGGCTATATACTGGCAAGAGAGACTTACAAAATTGCTCCCCTTTCACAAAAGCTAGCCAGCGGCGGCAGCAATTTAAGCTACCACACTAGATGCTTCACACAGCCTATGTGTGACTATGTGTGACAAATACATACTTCTCTGGCAAGGAATGCCACAAAGTCTCGTGGCAGCACCCACGATCAAAAAGGTGGCATCACTCGAAGGGCGGATCTAAAAAGCGTTATCCACACCCGCTCATACCATAGTGCGGACTGCAACTCAGACCATTCACTTGTGCTAAGCAAGATCAAACTAGCTCTCAAGAAGGCTTATACCTCCAATCAACCTGGAACTAGGCGAATTAACGTCAACCATGTAGGAGACCCGGAGAAGTCTGCACTCTTTGGCGAGCTCCTGAACAGTTCAATTCCCTCGTTATGTGACGAAGAAGACATCTCCACTAGATGGGGGAAATTAAGAGATGTGATCTATAGCTCAGCAATTACCGCATTTGGACCTCAAAAGCACAAAAATGTAGACTGGTTTGAGGCGAATATAGCACAGATGGAACCTTGCATCGAGAAAAAGCGATCTGCACACCTCGCTCACAAGACAATGCCTAGTCCAAAATCTTTGCAAGCCTTCAAAGCTGCTAATAAAGAGGCAAAACAAATGGCTAGACAATGTGCTAACAACTTCTGGAGGGATACCTGCAACAGAATTCAAGAAAGTCTCTACTTAGGAAATAGTAAAGCTCTGTTTGACGGCATTAAAGCGGCCCTGGGCCCAACAGTGTCTAAGCCTGCTCCCCTCCTATCAAAATCTGGAGAAAAAATTACAGATCAAACCAAGCAGCTAGAACGATGGACAGAGCACTACCTCGATGTATATGCCACACTGAATACAGTAGACGATGTCGCCCTGGCGTCCCTACCAGATCTCCCAGTATTGGAATGCCTAGATACCATTCCTAGCCTTGATGATCTAAAAAAAAGCAATTAACTGCATGAAAAATAGAAAATCCCCAAGGAGTGATGGCATCCCAGTGGAAGTAGTTAAGGTCAACGAATCAGTCCTGCTACCTGAACTCTATAATCTCCTATGCCGCTGCTGGGAAGCAGGTCATGTCCCACAGGACATGCGTGACGCAAATATAGTCACAATATACAAGAACAAAGGGGATCGGAGTGACTGCAACAATTATAGGGGTATCTCTCTCCTCAGCATAGTTGGGAAAATCTTTGCTAGAGTGGCACTATCCAAGCTGCAAGTGATAGCTTCTAGAGTCTACCCAGAATCTCAGTGCGGATTCAGGAGTGGCAGATCCACAGTAGACATGATATCCTCTCTTCGACTACTGCAGGAAAAATTCAGAGAGAGACAGACCCCTTTACATCGTTTTTGTTGATCTGACTAAAGCCTTTGACATGGTCAGCAGAAGTGGCCTTTTCAAGCTCCTGAGGAAAATAGGCTGCCCTCCCAAACTACTGAGGTTCATTGAATGTTTTCACGAGGAAACGAAATGTACTGTGAAATATAATGGAACCCAATCAGCATCTTTTGAGGTTAGCAGTGGTGTCAAGCAGGGATGTGTGCTTGCACCTACTCTGTTTGGCATATTCTTCTCCTGCTAACTGCACTATGCTTTCAACGACAGCAACGAAGGTGTATATCTCCACACAAGATCCTCTGGAAAACTTTTCAATATATCAAGGCTGCAGGCAAAAACCAAGGTTAGGAGGATACTTGTTAGGGAACTCTTGTATGCTGATGATGTAGCTATTGTAGATGACTCTGATATTCAGCTCCAGACCCTGGTTGACAAACTATCTGCTGCTTGCCAGAAGTTCGGCTTAAATATTAGTCAAAGCAAAACACTAATGCTGCACCTCAAGTAAACATTAATGGTCAACCACTTGAAATTGTTGATCACTTTTGCTATCTTGGCTCCATCATATCCAACGATGCTCTACTGGATAAAGACATCAACAATAGGATAGCCAAAGCAATGAGCACCATGTCAAGGTTGCAGAAAAGAGTGTGGGACAACATATTGCTGACTAACAATACTAAAGCCTTAGTCTACCGGACCTGCGTGATGAGCACTTTGCTATACGGAAGCGAAACATGGTCAACATACTCGTGGCAGGAAAAAAAGCTGAATGTCTTCCACCTCCGATGCCTAAGGCGGATCTTAAAAATAAGGTGGCAAGATAAGATAACAAATGAGGAAGTGTTACAAAGAGCAGGGTGCCAGGACATCCGCTCTATTATCAGCCGCAGACGCCTTGGCTGGCTCGGCCATGTTTGCAGAATGCCAGTAGGTAGACTACCACAAGATATACTATATGGCGATCTTATTGAAGGCACAAGAGCCGCTGGCAGCCCACTTTTACGGTATACAGATGTATGCAAACGTGACATGAAGCTATTTAAAATCGACACTAGCAGCTGGGAAAAAGTAGCAATGGATAGATCCACATGGAAAGAGAGCATAAGAGAAGGGTCTCGGATTGCAGATGCCATACACAACAGAAGCAGAAAGAAGGCTGAAAATACAGCTCCGCCGGGTGTTTTTATATGTCCAACCTGCAACCGCAGCTGTGTGTCAAGGATTGGCCTCTTTAGCCACACAAGACGTTGCAAAGGGAAAAGATCGTCTCACGAGACGTAAAATGCCACAGAATTATATTTAAAAGTATATAAGCACACACTCCACCTTGCCCACGTATTTTCTAGATCTAGTACGGTAAAAAACGTATGTATCTATACTATAAAGTTGAATGTTTGGCGTATGTATGTATGTATGTATGTGTCAATAGAAATCAAAACCGCTTGACCAATCTTGATTAAACTTGGCAGAAATGTTCCTTGGGTACCAACTTAGGCCGTAGTGTATGTATTGTAGCCCTAAAACAAACGTAAGATCCTGAAAAAAATAAAGTTGACCAACTCTATTAAACTATTCTATCTCATAAATGTAGGCCATAGCTTCATGATTAGACAAGATAGGTCATGCATGCGCACAGATAACAATGACTAGGTCTAGAGTCTAGATCTAAATTAGTTCTCATTCAAGAAAACATAATGTTTTTACTTTTACACACGAACACACATATAAGTGTCTATTCGTTTCATTATTTAATGAAAATTAATCTTCAAATTTGAATTTTAAAAACTTTTTTTTTTACATAAAATCGTTCGCTCTAAATGTAAATGGCTTTGAACGTCTTGACATAGAATCTACTTTTCCGTAACTTGCGCACTATTAGACCTACATGTATCGCGCAGTGGTACAAATGAAATGAACGTCATAGGTCATAATTATAATATCGCGCATTATAAATGCATATTATTAAAGTAATAAACTACTTACATAATACAATTTAATTTTTATTGTATTTTTTTCATAACATTTAAGCCTACAACTACCGATTCGGTTTAATGTTAAGTCTTTATTTTAATTTACTTTTTTTTCTTTCAGATTTACTTACTTATGCGCATTTAGACCTCATAACTACGAAACAGAACACGGCTAATTTATCTAGGTCAATACGCAAAACACGGCTAATGTATCTACGTCGACACAAGCTCACAGTGTTAATAGTCTTTTACTATAATAATAAGCTCAAAGTTTTTATTTATTGGCTAGATTGCTGTGGCATTCAAATTGTTCAGATTCTAGATCTAGAGCTACATAACATTAAACTAACAATGTTATTTAAACAAATACATTCACGCGTTCGATTTGATTTTAAAATATGTTGTATTTCTTTTTGTCGCACACGCCGAGGCTACAGTATTCACCAAGGCAACGCGTATTGAGGTCACGAACTTTCGGCTCTAAATAAAATAAAAACATTGTAAGCCTTTGACTAATAAATGCGTTATTTTTAGATTCAAATCATTGAGAGTTTAATAATTTACTCTCTTAAATATATGATTGAAATACTTTTATTGAAGAAAGTCTAGATCTACTTATTAACATTATACATAATAATTTTTAAAAAATACATTCTTTAATATAGCAATCTACACCAGGACATACGTCTTTGCTCTATAGATAAACTGGTACAAAAATAAAGTCTTTTCATTTCCAATTTAAATCAAGTATATGTAGGTCTACAAGCAAATGTTTTTATTTGAAAAAATGGATTCAAATTTATGTCGATTAGTTAATTTTTTTATACTATTTTTACATTTACGCATTTCGCATTCGTTTTAGTTATAGCATTATTTTTTCGTTCAATTGTTTACAAAACACTCTCAGTGACTACATCGACAGTGATACGCAAATTAAGACCCGCGGGCCGCGGGTAAAATTTGGCTAGTAACAAATAAACCCCCCCAAAAAAATTCTGTACGAATCTCACTGAAACTTGCAATGAATATACGAAAACAGAAACAAAAATCAAAACACCCAAAAAAAGCCGGGTAAAAAAGATAGTTGGAATTAATAATGTATAAAATCTGGGTATATTTAAAACTTAATTATAGATTTAGGCATTTTCGTTATCGAATATTGATCTACAGTGTTTATATATAGTTCGTCCATCGTGGTTCGATGATGACCACTTTGTCATCCGGGATGACAAGTGACTTGCGCTGGAATTTGGATTATAGTGAGGAGGATTCGCGCAACACGTCGACCACACTCTCTCGCCCTATAGCCCATCCTTTTCCGGAAGCAAGATTTGGTCAAGACGTCCGGGGACAAGTTTGGGTGCAGTGGATGACCAGAGACTTCCTGCGTGTCTTGTCCTGCTCTTAAGTGCTCCACAGCACTGTTCTGGTATATGCCTTTCTGTCCGATTTGCCGAGTTTTTCACGTTTACAGTGTTTACAATCAATCAAGATGCCTAATTTACACTGTCGTAATATATAAACCTTGTAATAATCCAACTAATAATAGATCTAGATTAGAAAAACTTATAGACAAGCACTATGTTTTTACTAGAAATAGATTCTATTTTCAAGATATAGCGCTAGATCTAATATTACTTTAGATTACGGCATTTTATTTGTCTGTAAACACCGTAGATCTATTTACGTTAAGGAAAATGCCTAGATCTATTTTCTAGTTTTAAATATACGCAGATTAGAAGTACTTTATTAACATGGTTTTAAGTAGCATCATATATTAGATCTATTCTAGGCTCATAAATATCGTCTACAAAAAAAGCACACTAGATATGATAGGCTATGGGTACATTTATTAGGTAGACTTACATGTTGATTTCAGTTGATTATTGTTAAATATAGTATAGAATTAAAGTATCCGTTAATAATATCGTACAGATATAGATAGTTAAGATTGTCTTTTATAAAAATGGCTAAAAATATAATAGCATCTAAAAATACCGTGTGCGAATAAGTCTACTTTCAATAGACCTATTAGGTTACATTTTTTTTCATAATCTAGATTTTAAAAAATCTCTTAATACTATATTTAGATTATAGCTCTATAAAAATTTTCTGTTTAATAAAAGGGCTCCTTTTTATCGATCGCACCACGTTTATTAACTTCGTTTACAATAGGCCTATATATATTTAGGACTAGGTTTTGTATTAATTACTGTTGACTGTTCTTATGCAGATATGAATTAAACTAATGAGAGATATGAATGACATTCTCGATGGATTTAGTTTTTTTTTTATGTATACAAGTAGATCTACATTTATAAGTTGCGCATTAAAAATTACCCAGATCTACTAGAAAATACTTAACATAAACTTTACTAAACGAACGGCAACTTCAAAACAGAAGCATCGACTTAAAGTGAATTTGACGCCAAGGGTGATCAAAAATAGAATCATTTGTGATAAGCTCTTACTCTAATAAATTATATCTACCATAACAAATTGTGTGAAAATGGTTAAAGTTTTTATCGCCCTGTTTATAAAAAGCTAAAAAACATTTTCTAATCAACACGGGTAAATCGCGCGCGTTCGAGGCGTAAAATCCTTCTTTGTCTCCATCATTTTATTTTGTAAAAATTGCAGGATGCGTATTGACATGCGCAAAGAACCTGTTTTCTATACGGCTTTGTAAAAAAAACCTCGAAGTCAGCGTTCTTTTAGTATAGTTCCATGCATAGACATAAATAAATATAGACTGAAAAAGGAAGTAACTTTATGTAACTTGAAAACATGTATATATATCTACTATTGAATTCGGAATTATGAAAAATTTAAAAATTGCATGATCTTCAGTCTTAGAGATTAAACACAATTTATAGACATAAAATAAAGTACACACAATTGCAATTCTCAAATTTTTGTTTCATAAAACACTCTTATTGGCCAGTCAATATTTATTTATGTCTATGGTCGTAAGACTCTAGATCGACAATACACAGATAGAGTCTACTCTCAGGTTTGACTTTAGAAATACTTTAATTAATATCACAAATTACTTTACTTTTACTTTACAAAATATTTTAATAATTTCAGGAGATTTCTAGGACTTTTTCGTATGCCTATATTTAATAACATTTCAGGAGATATCCAGGGGCTCCTGGTAAATCAAGAGGCCGCGGGAAATCTGTTATATCATGTTATAAAATGGTTCAGTTTAATAATTTATACATCTAAAAATTAGCACGGGTCCAAAGAAAGTGCGGAACCCACTGTGGTCGCATATGTTGCAGTGCCTAAGGTCTGCCCTGCAAAATAGCGGCGTATGGTATGCCGCCAGTCGACTAGTAGGCTATTATTATAATTAATGGAGTGGAAGGAAGCGAGAAAGTTTGATGTACAAAATATTAATGTGTTGTACAGAGAAAAATAAGGAAAGAGGCGAGTAACAATGACAATTAGGTCTAGTGAGATAGTATCGATGGTCAAGAATTAATATTTCTACACATTTACTAATTATTCAATTTTATAAAAAGCTTAATTTGTTTCTTTTATGAACTGTATTTAAAATGCGTAAATTACATCTTCTGGTATTGAACACAAAGTATTCACAGTTATATAAATCTGAAATCTTGACAGACTAAAGAACTACTATAAACTATTTTATCCGATACGACAAAGCTTTTATTGTGAAGTCCATTAGTATGAGTTTTCATCATTTCTGTAAGATATCAAAACGTTTACAACAGAATAAAAGTATCATTAAATATTAAGCAAGCAAAAGAAACATCATAGGTCTCATGCTTGTGCTATTACAATGAATGGCGAAACCGAATTAGGGAGAAGGTATATAATAAAGATCTAGAAGATAGAGAGAGATCTACATAGATCATGGAATAGTGTCTTTCTTTTGACCAATGCTTAGTATTTATTGGTTTATAGTTCCTAGTTCTTAAAGAAAGTTATTACCAGTATATTTATACAAAAACCTCTAATTAAGCCTTATTTAAAATTGCTATGAATATTGAAATCTGACAGGAAAAAATATTTTAAGAACCTCTATGACACAGAGCAGGTTGACTTCACTTTGTGTTCTTTGAGCGAGAAACAGCCCAAGGTTTGGTTTGAGGCACATCGGCACAGCATAGGCCATGTCGTGCCCGTAGTCCCTTAAGGACTACTCTCCCTCTATAAAAAGGTCAAGGTCCATACAATCAACTCATTAAAAACAAGGTCTATTTACAGTTAAAATAGTACAGGTAAAAATTTAAATATTTGATAAAAATCTAGTGTAAATAGTATGTGTCTACAGACTCGGAAATCAGATCCTCGCAGACAGCCCCACCTCCCGGATAAAGCCCAGTATCTTCCCAGGGTCGACACTAGGGTTTAGTTTTAGTTTTAGTTTTAGGCACATCGGCACAGTATAGGCCATGTCGTGCCCGTAGTCCCTTAAGGACTACTCTCCCTCTATAAAAAGTCAGAGTTCATATAATTAACTCATTAAAATTAAGGTTTATTTACAGTTAAAATAGCATAGGTAAAAATTTGGATATTTTATACAAATCTAGTGTAAATAATATGTGTATACAGACTCACGAATCAGATCCTCGAAGACAACCCCACCTCCCGGATAAAGCTCATTACCTTCCTAGGGTCGACAGTGTCAAACAGTATTTTTAAGTCAGTGGATAGAAAAAATTTCTCCCTGACATCCTGGTATCTGGGGCAGTCAATGAGGATATGCTCCACTGTGAGGCGAGAATCACAACGCTCACAAAGTGGTGGCCCCTCTCTCTTCAGCACGAAAGAGTGTGTGATGTAGGTGTGGCCAATCCTCAGTCTAGACATGGTCGTGCTGCCACGCCTTGTCAGACCCTTAGATATGGGCCGCCACCGGACATCCGCCACGATCTGCCTGAGTTTGTTGTGATTCTCAGCCTCCCATCGGTCCTGCCATTCTTGATAGATGGCAGTGGCAATACTTTGTCTCAGGTCCGAGTAGGGAATTTGGGTTCCTGACACTGTTTGGTTTAGGGCTTTCTTTGCTTCTCTGTCTGCGGCTTCGTTTCCCTCTATGCCTACATGGGAGGGGACCCAGATGAAGGTGGCATCCCTATGGCTGGCTGCTATTTGGTCCAACAGCTTTAGACACTTGTATACCAATGGAATGTCAGTCTTCATCCGCCCCAAAGCTTGCAATGCAGATTTGGAGTCGGAGCAGATTATAAATTTCCTCCTTTCTGATGCTTTAACGGCCATAAGTGCAAGCGACAGTGCATGCAATTCGGCCGTAAAGATGGAGCATCCATCAGGGAGTCTACGGGAGATTGTTTTGCTCCGAAAGGAGCAGGCACACGCGACCTTTCCATTCATTTTGGATCCGTCAGTGTAGATGGTGCCACAATCTCCGTAGCTCTCCTGCAGTTCCCTAAAGTGGACTTGCAATAGGGTTGGGTCTGTGTTTTGTTTTGGAAAATTAAGGAGGGACAAATTTAATTTGGGTCTACTAGTTAGCCAAGGAGGGGTTTGTGGGGTTTGTATTTTAGAAATTTGGTCAATGGATGAAGTTAAATTTTGGATGGATTCTCTCATTCGAAGGCCTAACGGCTGTATGACGTTAGGCCTTCGAATGTATAGTTCAACATTTATGGGATTGAATACGGGGTCAAAAGCAGGGTTCGTGGGGTTAGATTTTAGTTTTACTATGTACTGCATTGCAAGCTTTTTCATCCTTATGTCCATGGGGAGCTCTCCAGCCTCCACATGTAGACTCGGAATTGGTGACGTGCGGAACGCGCCGAGACAGAGACGCAGGGCAGCATTTTGGATTGGTTCTAGTATCTTTAGGTAAGACTTCCTTGCTGCTCCATATATCATAGATCCATAATCCAACTTGGATCGGATTAGACTTCGATACAGCAGCAGCAAGGTGTCTCTGTCAGCCCCCCAGTCCGTATGGCTGAGTACTCTAAGTATGTTTAATGACTTTTGACATTTTTTCCTAAGTTCTTTAATGTGGGGGAGAAAATTAAATTTGGAGTCAAGGGTGAGGCCTAAAAATTTTGTAGTTTTTACAACGGGGATTCTTTTTTTGTTTATAAATAATTCAGGATCTGGGTGAAGCCCCCTTAAATTACAAAAATGCATACTAACTGTTTTGGAGTCCGAAAATTTAAAACCATTATCATTTGCCCAATTTTGAATTTTGTTTAGATTTAACTGTAATTTTCTTTCTAAGGTGTTCATATTTTTCCCATAAGTAAAAATGACAAAGTCATCAACATACAGAGAGCACTCTATGCCAGGGGATAGAGCATTAATGATGCTGTTAATTTTAATGTTGAACAGGGTGACTGACAGGATGCTGCCCTGGGGTACGCCCATTTCCTGTTCAAAAGTGTCAGAGGTGGAGGTGCCCACTCGGACCTGAAATTTTCGGTTCTTCAGGAATTCCCCTACAAAACGGGGGAGGTGTCCCTTAAGCCCCATAAGCTCCAGGTCACGTAGAATGCCATGTTTCCAGGTCGTGTCATAGGCCTTTTCAATGTCGAAGAATACAGCCACAAGATGTTCTCGTCTGAGTAGGGCATTTCTGATGTAGGCTTCCAGCCTTACCAGGTGGTCGGTTGTTGTCCGCCACTGCTGGAATCCACACTGGTATTTGGAGATCACTTTATTCCTCTCCAGGTACCAGACCAGCATACTGTTTATCATTCTTTCCATGGTTTTGCAGATGCAGCTTGTTAGTGCTATTGGTCGATAGTTAGCTGGGTCAGAGCCGTCTCTTCCCGGTTTAGGTATCGGTATAACTGTGGCTTTCCTCCAGCTGTTTGGGAAAGCGCATGTTTGCCACACACAGTTATAGACCCCTAGCAGGACTGCCAATGAGGGTTCGGGAAGGTGCTTGAGGAACTGGTCATGGATTTCATCTTCTCCAGGCGCTGTGTCATGTGACTTGTCCAGCGAGTCCATCAGTTCCTCAAGCGAGAACGGTTTGTTGTTGTCTTCATTGTTCTCTGACCTGAAGTCAATGGGATGTCTTTCCTCCCTGGTTTTGACTTTTTGGAACTCTGGCGTGTAGTGTGTAGTGGATGATTTTTCTGCTATTGAGGATGCAAGGCAGTCAGCTATTTCTCTGGGGGACAAGACAAATCGTCCTTGGTTTTTCAAATGCCCTATTGCATTTGATTCTTTCCCTTTGATTCGCCTTACTGCCTTCCAGACCGCTCTAGCAGAAGTTTTGGCATCCAGACTGCCGACAAAGCTTCTCCATGAATTCCTTTTGGCTGACCGAATGGTTTGTCTAGCCTTTGCTCTAGCTATCCTAAATAGCTTTAGGTTTTCCTGGGAAGGATTTTTTATGAATGCAGCCAGTCGTTTTTTCCTATCGCCAATAGCACTTTTGCAAGCTGTATGAAACCATGGTTTGCTGGGCCGTTTTGGATTTGCGGAGGTTAGGGGGACAACTTTCCTGGCAATGTCGAGTAGCTTGATAGCAAAAATATCAGCTGGGTTCTGCTCATCGAGGATACTTTCTGTGATATCTTCTGAGCATCTTTTTTGGAATTGCTCCCAATCAGCCTTGTTCAGTTTCCACCGCTGAGGTCGTCCCATTGAGGGGAGATTGTTAGTAATGATGATTGGGAAATGATCACTTCCCCGTAGGTCATTACTAACTAAGCATTTGAAGTCGTCCAGAAGTCCGGGGACGCATACCTTGAGGTCAATGCACGAATGGGATCCAGTTCCTGGGTGCAAGTAGGTCGGTGATGCATCATTGAGTATGCATAAATCATGTTGGAGGAAGATATCCTCCAGCATACGACCTCTTGTGTCAGTACTGTTGGATCCCCACATTGTGTTATGAGCATTGAAATCCCCAAGGATAATATAAGGCCGAGGGAGCTGCCTCAACAGGTCCTCCATACTTGCTGGGTCCACTGGAGCGCCTGGTGGTAGATACAGGCTGCAGCAAGTGATAACCTTGTGTAAAGTTATCCTAGCTGCTACGGCCTGTAGTGTGGTCTGTAGTTCTACCCTCTCATGGGGGATGTTGTCCTTCACAAGGATACAGACTCCACCTGATGCTCTTTCTGCATCCTCAACATTCCTGCTGTAAGCAATGTAGCTTCGGAAACTGATGTTATCTTTCAGAAATGTTTCCTGTAAGCAGACAGCTACAGGAGCCTCAGAGTCCATCAGTAGCTGCATTTCTTCGTAATTGGCCTTGAGGCCTCTACAGTTCCACTGTACAATTCTGGAATCCATGGCTTATTCTAGATGACCTACTTGGAGCTATTAGGCTTCGGGAGGCCCCCGGAGGGGGTTCCCTTTATTCCTGTGACTTTTTTGGACTTCTGCTTGGTTGGAGAGGAGGACACCCCTCTCCTGGGAGGAGTCCTTCTCTCTGGAGAGGAGAGATCCCTCTGGTTAGAGCGGAGGCTACATCCTCCTCCCTCACCTCGGGCATCCTCTCCATTTTGAGTTCTCCCCTTAGGGAGTTTGTCAACCTCTGATTCAGTAGAGGTTGGGGTGTCTGACTGGGTTCTCTGAGGAGAACCTCTATCAGACATGGTGACTCCGGGTTCTCCCGGAGTGTTGGTTTGGACATGCTGTTCGGTCTCCATGCTCTCATCAGTGAGCACAGAGAACCTGTTTTGTAGCATGACCACGGGGCTTTCTGGTTTCTTTTGAGTGAAGTTCTTGGGCGGAGTTTTCTTCTGAGTTGGAGGAGGAGGAGGAGGGGGTGGGGTCAATGTGTCCGTCTGTGTGGCTATGGATCTTCCTGTCTTTGCCGCAGCCTGGGCGTACGTCTTTGTCAGGCCGAATTGGCCCTTGGGTAGGGCCGATACGGCTGATTTCGCCTGGCTGAAGGTGCATCCATTTCTTGGCTTGTACTCCTGCACGGCAACCTCCTGTTTCCACACAGGGCAGTCCTTGGAGTAGGCTGAGTGGCCAGCGTGACAGTTTGGGCATTTGAACTGGGCTGTGCAGCCCTTGTCCTCATGACCCTCTCCGGCACATCTAGCACACACAGTGTTCCTCTTGCAGACTGCCGCGCCGTGTCCATAACCCTGGCACTTGAAGCACCTCATAGGGTTAGGAATGTAGGGCCTCACTGGAACTCGTAGGTATCCTGCCTTCACGTACTCTGGCGGTGTCCTAGTTCCGAATGTGAGGATAATAGTGGCGGTCTTGACCTCCTCACCATCCCTGCGCCTTGTAATGCGCCGGGCATGGGTGACTCCTTCAATACCCTCCACTATTTCCTTCTCGGAACATTCCAGCAGGTCCCTAGAGCTGATTACACCTCTGCTGGTATTCAGACTCTTGTGTGGCATGACTTCCACTTGGAGCTCACAGAGTCTTCTGCATTTCAAAAGCCCATCAGAGTGTACCTTGCTATCTACTTCTACCAGTAGTTCATTGGATCTGTGTAGCTTAGATACACCCTTGGGCTCTCCCACTACCGACTTGAGTCCCTTGTAAATGAAGAAAGGGCTCAATTTGGTCAGGCTTTTCTCCTCCTCTGTACACCTGACCACCAGAAATGATGGCCAGGTAGGACAGCTTTTTGTGGCCTCCTCCTTTCTTGTCTCTATGCGACGTTTCTTGCCAAGACATGGGTCTGTGGCAAGTAATGTTTTTTGGGTTTTTTTATCCATAGAAAAAAATAATGTTTATTCAGCACCTGTGCTCCCCACCCGCCATCGAGTCCAACAAGGGGACGGGCCACTCGGATGTCCAGAATGAGCTCGTCAGGGCTACACAGGTGTTATACTCAGTCAGCTGCTGCATCGGACATGTGTCCGATACAGTAGCTGGCTGATTGACCCTCTAGCCACCGCCCTCCAGTATAGGTCGAGGACCTATGCTGGTAGCTCGGCGTGACCAGCCGGTTGACCCAGAGCGGGCCTTCTGGGCCTCAGGTCTAGGGGAACTCGGAGCCAAAGTATTGTGTTGCGGTGGTCCATCCTCAGATAGTCGCCCACTCAAACACCAGGATCTCTTTATCCCCCCTTACCCGTCGCAGTCCACGGCAAACAGACTGGTCCAGGACATTGTGAGGTTTTAGAAGATAAGGAGACAGAGTGATGGTTAATGAAGGCAGACTGAGAGTAAGAGGAGGCAGACAAAATGATAGAAAAGAAGTAGGGCACTTTTGAGCTCCAAAAGTGCTAAGGAAAGAGGAGCGCAGTTTAACGTCATGTCTCAGGGACGCTATAAAATGGTTCAATTTAATCATTTATATACCTAAAAAATTAGCACGGGTCCAAAGAAAGTTAGGGACCCACTGTGGTCGCATATGTTGCAGTGCCTAAGGCCTGCCCTAAAAATAGCGGCGTATGCTATGCCGCCGGTCGACTAGCTTGTGCTAATATAAAATATATTACGTCATTGTTTATTGTTTATGTTTTGAGTGAACGTAAAAGATAGAGCGGAAATAAAAGAGTTCTCTAATGTCTACCTTAATGAAGACAAGTCTCGTTATATTATTTATTGTTAACTTGTAAAGTCTACAGTAGTTTATTAATCTGTGACAACAGAACCTGGTGTCAGAAGGGTCCGATCTTGTAATCTGGTGTCAGAAGGGTCAGATCTTGTGATCTGGTGTCAGAAGGGTCAGATCTTGTGATCTGGTGTCAGATCTTGTGACAGATCTGGAAGGTAGTGGTTTCTAAATTGTTCTAAAATACATTTATTTGTATCAAGTGGTATAAATAGACCTAGTTCATATTGTTATTGAATTGTTTTGGATCTAGATCTAGACATAGAATCTAGAATCTGTAATGGAATTATTCGATCCTCCTAAACCGTTGTCACTAGACGGCAATCTGTCTGAAAGATGGAAAAAATGGAGACAAAGTTTTGAACTATTTATGGTCGCCACTGAAAGGAACACGAAGCCCGAACCAGTGAAGAAAGCTTTACTGCTACACCTAATCGGTGAACCCGCTCGAGACATCTACAATACTTTTCAAGTAATTGAAGATGAGACTGTAGACAAACTCATTGAAAGGTTTCAGAATCATTTTATGCCTAAGTCCAACACTGTTTATGACAGATTTAAATTCTTTACCAGAAGTCAGAAGGACGGTGAAACGTTTGAACAGTACTATACAGATTTAAAGAATTTGTCCAAAGAATGTAAGTTTGACAACCTTCGTGAGGAACTCATAAGAGATCGATTAGTATGTGGCATACAGTCGGATCGAGTGAGAGAGAGACTTCTGAGAGACGTAGACTTAACTTTAGAAAAAGCAGCAAGCATCATTCGTGCTGACGAGCATACACAGAACCAAATGATGGATATGAAAGTGGATATGAAAGGAATACAAATAGATGCTGCTAATATGGTAAAGAGGACGGAAGAAAGAAAGCCAGTTAAAAACTCACACGAGAGTATGGCAAAGAACCATGGAACAAGTACCATTAAAGATTGCAGATCTTGTGGTAGATCGCATGGAAAACACAATTGCTCAGCATTTGGACAGACATGTCGAAAATGTAAAAAGAAAAATCATTTCGCTGCAAAATGTCGTTCAAAATATATCAAGGCTGTTGATTTACTGGAAGATGAAAGTCAAGCAAGCCAAATAAATGAGTTATGGTTTGAGGCAATTGGAACTGACAACAATGTCAGAGTTTGGATGGTTGATGTCAATATTATGGGAAAGATAGTCAAAATGAAGATTGACACAGGAGCACAAGCCAATGTGATATCAGAGTCAACATGGAACACTTTAGAAACTGAAAGTCAGTTAAAACAGTCAAATACTACCCTACGAGCATTAGGGGATGAAGCACTAGAACTGAAGGGAGTTGCATCGGTCACATTTAAAGTCGACGATGTAGAAGTTAAAGATGATCTATACGTGATCAAGAAAAGTATAAATCCTATACTAGGACTGAAGACATCTATTGCTTTGAAACTAATTGAAGCAAAAGAAAACGTCGAAGTACATATTGTCAAGCGACAAAATGAAGTTCCGCGAGAGTTGATGCTGAGAAATCAACTAACAACAACTTGCAGACCAAAGTCAGGTTCTCAATTGCATGAAGATGATAAACTATTACGTGCTCAAGAGAAATCGAGACCAGATGAGGACATGATTAAGAAAAATTATAGCGCAACAGGAAAGTTTCCCGGAAGTGATCAGAAGATAAAAGAAATTCGTCGCAAAACTGAAGCTGATGTTAAACTATTCAAAAGAAACAATGTGAAGAAAAAATTGTTACCTCATGCTGTACCAGACAGACCATGGAAAAAGGTTGCGACAGATTTGTTTGAATGGCGAAACAATGATTATTTGCTAGTTGTGGACTATTTCTCAAAATACCCTGAAATAAAACGACTGGAGAACAAAACAGCAGAATGTGTTATCAGGGCACTGAAAGGTATTTTTGCTAGACATGGCATACCAGAAGAAATAGTGAGCGACAATATGCCATTCAACAGTTATCAATATAGAGAGTTTGCTTCTGAATGGAATTTCAAGATAACTACATCAAGTCCCAGATACCCTCAATCAAATGGTCAAAGTGAGGTGTATGTTGGTATCGTAAAGCAGATATTCAACAAAGCATACAAAAGTGGGAAAGATCCATATCTCGCTATGCTCGAGTATAGAAATACTCCAATAAGTGGACTGCCGTATTCACCATCACAAATGCTGATGAGTAGAAGACTCAGGGACATAATTCCAACTGATCCCAAACTATTTGAACCATCGATAGCTGAAGATGCAGAGAAATTACTCAACGAACGACAGATGAAAAGCAAAGTAAAATATGATGCAAAAGCAAGACTGCCTAAAGATTATTCTGTTGGAGAGAAGGTGAGAGTGCGTCTAGGACAAACATGGCAGAAAGATGTCGTCATTAAGAAACATCCATCACCCAGATCTTATATCATAAAGACCAATGATGGAAAAACCTACAGAAGAAACCAACGGTTTTTAAACAAGAGTTTTGATGAAGACATCTCTGGGTACTATGATACTGACGACGACAATGAACAACAAACTGTTAGAACAACCGAAACAGACAGTTATAGATCAACGTCTAGAGAACTTGTCGTGCCAGTCAAAACAACCAGAAGTGGCCGAGTTGTTAAGATTCCTTCTAGATATCAGTAGGCCCTATTAAGAACTTTAAAAGGAAGGATGTGCTAATATAAAATATATTACGTCATTGTTTATTGTTTATGTTTTGAGTGAACGTAAAAGATAGAGCGGAAATAAAAGAGTTCTCTAATGTCTACCTTAATGAAGACAAGTCTCGTTATATTATTTATTGTTAACTTGTAAAGTCTACAGTAGTTTATTAATCTGTGACAACAGAACAAGCTTATATATATAATCCTCAAAGTAAAAGCTCAAACGAGCAACAACAAGTAATTGGAAAGATCCCATGGCGCAGCACGCGGTGTGAATGGAAATTGGTGCATCCCAATCCGCAATATTTTGTGAATGAAAGTGGTGTTTATATATTTATCTATTCTTCTCAGATTATTGTCATAATATTAAAAGTATTTCCACATTATTGTGTCGTTAGACTATTGAAACTAGAACAACAATACACAGATAGAGTAACTCTCAGGTTTCACTTTAGAAAGTACTTTAATTAAGCACATTCATTCATTAGACATGAATACGAAAGATAACTCATCTCTCTATTCCTAGATCTAGATCTAAAACTCGAATTCAACTCTAAGAAGATTATAGAACTTCTCTTCGCAAATATAGTTTTATGCTTTAGCACATGAACATACTAATTATAGTCCATTTAATCTAATTAACATACAAATTTGTTTTTCTAAAGCATTGTTACATGAGTGCAGCTATATTCTTAATAGCACGTAAATTAAGGTCAATTAGCCTTTTTTTTTTTTTTAGCTCCATTCATAGTATTTTTCATTCATGAATTCACGCATTCCATTACTTATAACAAGCAAATGGGAAGATCCAATGGCGCAGCATGGTGTGAATGGGAAAAAATATATAAAAAATCCGCACTATTTTTTATTCACAAAATAGCATAGCATATTTTTTTTTACTTTAAAACGATTTTAATAATAAATTTCCAGGACTTTTACAATCGGCGGCATAGCATTTAATAACATTTCAGGAGATTTCCAAGGGGCTCCTGGTAAATCAAGAGGCCGTAGAGAAATCTGTTATGTTTTATAAAATGGTTCAATTTCATAATTTATTCACCTAAAAATTAGCACGGGTCCAAAGAAAGTTCGGGACCCACTGTGGTCGCATATGTTGTAGTATTTTTTATTCATGAATTCACTTTTAACAAGTAAATGGAAAAATCCCATGGCGCAGCATGGTGTGAATGGAAATGGTGTATCCAAATCCGCACTATTTTCATTCACAAAATAGCATAGACATAAATAAATATGGACTGGAAAAGGAATTAACTTCATGTAACTTGATTTAATCATTTATATACCTAAACAATTAGCACGGGTCCAATGAAAGTGCAGGACCCACTGTGGTCGCATATGTTGTAGTGCCTAAGGCCTGCCCTGGAAAATAGCGGCGTATGCTATGCCGCCGGTCGACTAGTAGCAATAATTTTAAACTAGTATTTGAAGATTAAATTCTTGCGCGCAACGTGGTTAATAAGCGGAAACACGTATGCCTTAAAGTCTCTCTGTAAGGCCCTTTCAAATATCTTATGTTCAACATGTGCTTTCCTCACTCTGGGACCTGGGTCTTGATGATAGGCATGTCTTGCTACTCGAGTAATTTTTTTTTTGACTGCGCAATATCCTGCTATTTTTCTAACCAAGAAAAGGAGAAGAGCTTGTAAATTAAATGCCTACCTTCTTATTAACAAAATAATTAATTAATGTATCCATGTAGGCCTATAAATTTAGTACATGTATATGTTTACTTTTCTAGTTTAAAAATGGTAGAAAAGTCCTTTAAACGGTGACTGAAAATTACAAAGGCATAAGATCTAGAGCAAGGTTCGTCTCATTAAGTGAAGCCTACATTTAAATATATATAATTAAATGATAGCCATTAATAAACTACATTATATAATATAACAATTATGACATATAGTATATCCATTTAATTATTTTACCAAATTTACCTTCAAATGGGACCGTGTTTAAAAACATTTTGGAACTACACATCACTGTAGCTATAAGTCTTTATTTTAGACTTAGTTTAGAAAAAAACAAGATTACAAAGAGAGTTTGTGTGATACACAAACTCAGAGGCGGCCCCCGTCGGAGTCGGATCTCTGTCAGATCCGCCTATTCGCAAGATGTTTCGGATGTTCCTTCTAAGTCCCTGGCTCAATTCCTGTATGCTCCCATCCTTAAACTATCGCAATATTTCTGAAAGAACAGTAAAGGTTAAATCATATTTTCAAAAGCCTTTAGTGTTTTTTTCTAACCGTGACGGACAGACCAACCAACAGACAAAACACACAAAAATATGCTTGTTTTATTCTAATAAGGGCACTAAACAATTTTTTTTTTAAAAATCTGATTTTTTTTTTAAATTAAGAAATCAGTTTAGAATCATGTCATTTCCGGGCTTTACGCTAGTACACGAAAGCCGCTGCTAAAAGTTCATTTTAAAAAATGTGCATGATATCAAAATACCGGAAGCATTTCTTATAGTAACATTTCCTCCCTTACATTTACGTAATTGTTTTAGAATTGGTGTTTTTTTATTAAAAAATCGCTTACATAATTAATTTTATAAATTAAACGGTTT
>JADKLZ010069622.1:24215-34541 GCA_021533235.1 Biomphalaria straminea | reverse complement strand
ATCTTCTTTTTTGAAGTAACGTCTGTATTATATAAGATAAGATAAGATACGCTATTTAAAACGGTTTGGATAGTATATATACAAATCATATAATCCAGCTATATTAAAAAATATGTATGATTACTATTCCCTAGGTATACACTACGCTTACGGCTACACGACCACGTCCTCGTGTGATGATCTCTTCCCACTGTTTCTTCTCTACGACCAAGGCGTCATGAAAGGAATCGGCTTTGCACTGATCGCCAATTTCACCTCGCCACACTACGAGCACCCGACTGTGGATAACCTGAAATGGATGCTGTACGAGGTGCCCCAATGTGTCAGCACCAGGGTCGTTAGCTCGATTCACATATTCTTAAGCCAGAGCCTTTTGGAAACGACATGTAACATGTCAGGATAAAGTATTCACTATCATCTTATTGTCGTAATAAAAGATGGATAATTTCTACAACTTTTAAAGACTATGATGTACTCAATAAAATAGTCTTACGATAATGAACAAATAACAGTACGCTTTCTTTGCTTGTAGCTCCAAGGTATTCAATTAAATTTGTTCACAAGCGTAGCGTATTGTTGATGAAGAAAAATAAAATGGTTTATGTTTTGCAAACTTTTACATTTGTGATGTTATTCATGAGTTCAGGAATATCTGATTATCCGATCACGGAGATATGTGGAATATGTGCTTGGTGTTCGCACCGATAGATGGCGTTTGTCACATAGACTATTGGGGGCGCGGTGGTCGCGTTGTTAAGCGCTCGGCTTCTGAACCTGAGGTCCTGGGTTCGAATCCCGGTGATGATTGGGATTTTGAATTTCGTGATTTTTAGGGCGCCCCTGAAAATAGAATCCACCTAACTCTAATGGGTACCTGACTTTAGTTGGGGAAAGTAAAGGCGGTTGGTCGTTGTGCTGGCCTATATCACCCTGCTCGTTTACCGCTGACCCAAGAAACAGATGACCTTAACATCATCTGCCCCATAGATCTGAAGGGGACACTGTACTTTTTTTTTACTTTACATCGACTATTAAATGAAAAACTATATTTTGCATTGCACAAATTTTGAAAATTGAATTGTGGGAAGCGTGGTCAAGATCCTAAGTATGCTTAAACTTGGCTTGGCTACTAATAAATGGGCTCTAGGTTCCAAACCCGACTTGAGCAGAGTTGTTTTTACATAGCGCCTAAAGGCAGCACGGAAAAAAATCTTCTCCTAGATACCCCCTCTCCCCACTGCTGCTCTCTTAAATAAGATTAGATTATAACGCTCTAAGCATGTCTTGGCTTTTATGTTCTTCAACTATTGTCAGGGTATTATCAGAGTTGGATGCAGACAGGAGAGTCCTAGGAATTCCGTAAATCAAATACGCAGACTTCACCGAGAATCGAGCCTGAGACAGCTCGCTTTGAAAGACAAACACCACACATCTCTGCAGCCACGTCCCAAAAATAAACATTTCAAGCGTGATTTTTATATTTATCTACCCTGCTACCAAAATAAATCTTCTTTAATGCTGAAAAAAAAAAAGTCTAGATCTGGCTAAGTGATTTTCTTAGAAATGAGAACTTAGTATATTTTAAATGTTGTGTACATGGTCTGGCTTTGATCAAAGTAACAACTAGTTCAAAATCAGCAGTTCTTACACTATAACGAAAGCAAGAACTGCTATACTTATGTACACTAAATCCAAAACATAACACTCTCGTAACAGTATATTATACACTAAAAACAAGCCTACATTTAGTTCCGTAAAAGTAAAAGTAAAGTTCCTATTTCTAATTTTCTGACTACAGAAGATATCACTTCTTTTTGTGGCCTTAAGACGCCCGAAATTCGAAGTTTGACCTATAACCCTTGAAGTCCAGAAAGGGGAAGGCACCCGAGCTGGGTACCGTAATTCCCATTGATCGAGAGAAAGACTTTTATCCATCGAGCAGGCCTGGACGTCGGGATTCTTCATCCCGTGTCCTGTCTGAGGGCTCCCAACGGTAGGCAGCCATATGGGTGCTCCTGACCCGACTGTGCCGTCCCCAGAACTATCCTCACCCGCTATAAGTGGCCAGGGACAAGACACTGCGGAAAGTTTGTCTCATATTCCTATTCTGTTTCCCCCACTGTTCCGTGCGAGGGTCGCCACTCCAGCTAATTCGTTCACTGATGACGGCCCCTTTGTGGAACGGCGTGGCGGATTTTTCGGACTGGGTTGTAGGTTACCTGTTCCATCCCCACCCCAAGTGAGATAAAAAAAAAAAAGCTCACCCAGGGAAACCTACTAGAACGCCTGGTTCGCTACTCGTTCTTAGCCTATCTATATCCACTTCTAGACGTTTCCACGGAGGCACCACGCTGAGGCGACGGGTAGCTTAGTCCTCCGGACCTATAACAAGAATTTGAATAAAACTTAAAAAAAAAAAAAGACTACACCAGGATTTGAACACGGGACTTACTGTTAGGAAGTCAAACGCTTTACCACTTAGCCACTGCGCGTCCACTACTGATCCTGTGGGCCCACTAATTATAATTCGTTCAGTGACAAGATATGTCTGTTTCATAGTGCCGTTTCGACCATTTCGGTGATACGTTGAAGCTTCCATTTCCTTCTTTACATGTTCAAGCTCGCAAAAAAACGTATAGTGTGTACACATGATTTCTCCCACATCAATTCTCAGATCAGTTGAAACATCGCCCAGTTAATCATTTGCATTGACAAGACATGAATCAATAACAAAAAGAAGAATTAATTAGTCAAGGGAAATTAATCCTTCAGTATTCATAGTTAATACTGAATGTGTTGATTTTAGTCACCATCAATAATTGTCAACGCGATTTCTCCCTCATGCATTCTCCGATCAAGTTGATACTTTAAACATTTATTGATATTACCTAACAAAAATAAATCAATATAAAAAATATCTAGTTAGTCAATTAATTGTTTGTAATTAATTATTTTGTTTGAAATATAAAAAAAATGGTAATAAATGTAGTTTTCAAAAAAAACAAAAAACAAACGCAGCACATTTCGATTTTAAACTATTATAATCTTTAATATGTTATTGATATAAAGTGATAAAAAAAACATCTTATGGTGTCTGTGGATGGAATTTTTTTTTAATTCCCAAGTTTTGAACATGAACTATTTTGAAACGCTGAGTTTAATTTGTAAGCAATTTGTACATTATATTTTGAATTTCGGGATACTTAGGGCTCTCACGAGTTCACTGCCGAGTACCTGACTTTAGTTTGTTTAATTGTTTTGATCGTTGTGCTGATTGTTAACCATTGGCCAAGGAAACATATAACCTTTACATTATCTGCCCTATCGCAAGGTCTGAAAGGGGAATTATACTTTCTCAATAACTTGGACACCTACTTTGATATATCGTTTCTTGGAATTAGCAACAGACACAACAGAACTTCAAGTCCATATATATGTCAGTAAATAGGTGGGAAAGATAGTTTTCGATAAATTCTAAAAGAACAAGGTTACAAAGACAGTCTGTGTGGAAACGCAAACTTAAAATCAGCCCCCGAAGTGGTCCACCCAGGCAGGCTTCAATATTTTCAGAAAAAACAACAACATCCGAATGAAATTATATCAAAGACAAATGACAGATAAGAAGATATGAAGAAAGAAGGTTGACAGATCTTATGAACTGCCCCAGCGTACAACAGAGCCAACGATATGTGACAGAAGTGTACTGTTGCTTTTGCGATAAAGTAAAAAAAAAATGCAGTTTATAACTTTATTAATTACATTAAATTACGGCCAACTTATAATGCATACTAAATATATTTTTTCTCTTTAAAAATTAGTAAACATTGTTTGTGTGTAAATATAGTACTTTGTATAACATAAGTTAACTTAACAATTAAAATATGAAAAATAAAATTGACAAGAAAATCTACCACCGTTAGCATATTGTATTAAACGATCGTCTCCCCTATCTAGAGCGTGAAGGAATTTGTTACTAAGATAGTTATTACTCTAACTGTATACAAATAAAAATGTGTTTTAAATTAATTTCATATCATTATTAATTGTCTTAAATTAGGTCTACTTTGTAATAGGATTTTCTCTGTAAAAAAACTGCTTGCATAAATGATTTGTTAAAATTAGATTTTGAGATTTTAGAAAATAAAAAAGTAGTCGTTGCATAAAAACTTTGAAAGATCTAAAATTCTAAGTTATTGTAATGTCTGATTTTCATTTTCTCTTACACTTTCTGAGATCTAAATGGGACGGACGGACGGACAGACAGACGGACAGACACGCCACACAAAACTAATAGCATCTTTTCTCCTTTCGGGGGCAGCTAAAAAGGACTCGTCTAGATCTACAGAAGACGATGGCCAATAACGTCTTGAAAGAAGAGTAGTCGTTAGTTAGTTTCAGCCTATGTCGTATGTAAAGCTAAAAAATTGCAATGTTTACAGTAGGCATAAGTAGTAACGGGAATTCCCCGTACTACATAATGTTTGAAAAGAAAAACATTTCCCAGAGAAATGAGTTCTTTATCTGTTACAGTGTTGTACGGTAAATCCTTTTCTAAGAGTGATACTAGCTCCTCGTGATAGCTAAATAGGAATACACACAATGGTAAGTCTTTTGTGACGTTTTTTCGTAAAATCCTAACACAAAAGCAAGTAAACAACAAACTGGTTTTGGCTGACATAGTCGCGAACGTGTGCACTGTGCATATATACAAAAGATTATAACATGTTACAAAGTTTAACTTGAAACTACTGTCATTTTGCAGCGTGTTTGTTACAGTGTTTTTGTGAAGTCGAATATTTCGTTTACGTTCTATGATACGTCTATGATTTTAGATAATTAGAATTTTGTGTTTTATTTTCCATCAATTGTTAATATTTTAAATTGTGAAATATTTTTTTTTTAAATTCTTTCACAGGATACTTCTAGTAAAAAAAAGGAGTTTTTAACGACACGTTGGATAAAATTCTGATAACAGCTTTCAATATAAAAGCGACAGCCGATCTAAAAGTATTGTATAGCAATTATGGAACAGGTATATCTATAATTGTAGTTTATTGAAAAACACAATTTAAAAACTAGGTAGTCAATATTTTTTTAATAATAGTTCCCCATTCAGGCCTTGTGTTCTATAGAGCAGATGTTGTAAAGGTCCTCTGATTCTATGGCATATGGTTAACGAGAGTGTCATGTGGCCAGCACAACGACCAACCGCCTTTACTTTTACTCTGTAATGATAATGTATTATTAATTAACAAAATATATAGATTATTTTTTTGTTTTGTTTTGTTTTTTTCGCCCCCCTTTCCAAATTTTTTTTTAAAAATTGGTTAATAACTTCTCAGACAATAATAAATCGAAGTTTTGTCATAAAAAGGTTAACTTTTTTTTTTTCAGAGAAAATCTAAGGAAGTTACCTTCCTCCTTGTAGGTAATACTGGCAACGGAAAAAGCGCAACCGGAAACTCAATACTTAACAAGCAATCTTTCAAAACCACAGCTGGAACATCGTTTGCCAGCTCAGCAGTAACCAAAGATACCGGAGTGTATAGTGATTGCACTCTTCACGTCATTGATTGTCCTGGAGTCGACACTGAGCTAAGTCCTGAAGAGTTTCTTTCAATCTCCGTAGAAAACACGGCGAAAGCTTTGGATATGTGCAGCTTCCGTTTTTCAGCGTTGTTACTTGTCCTGAAGTACGGCCAACGATTTACACAAGAAGAAAGCAACGCTATAACCAACATTCGCGGAATACTGGGACAAAATGTTATACGCGAATGTGGGATTTGCGTGATAACACACGGAGATAACTTTGAAGCTGATAATGAAGATAGTGAAGATGAAAAGTTATCTTTTCATGAATGGTGCCAGCAGCAAGATGGAGAGATAAAGAAACTGTTTCAAGATTGTATGTACCGATGTGTGCTATTTAACAACAGATCAAAAGATGAAAGCACCAAGAGATTGCAAATAGAGGAACTTTTGAAGCTGGTCGACAAAACTACGCCTTATACAAAAGCTATGTATGATAGTGCTGAGAGTGATAGACAAAGACTAGCTATTGAGACGCAAGCACCCAAAATTCTACAGAAAACTAATGCAACTATTAAAGATTTTCGTCAGAAAATCACAAGTTTTGGAGGTTTGAAAGACCCACATACTTTAGAAGATCAGTTAAAGATTTTACTAATTGAAGTGGAAAATTTCAAAGAGTCGCTAATGAGAATGTATGAAGAGTATGAATTTATTAAGCAACCACTACAAGATTTAACAATTCTTCGCATGGAGATCAACAGCAAACTCAAAGTCTATGAGCAAAACCCCCAGATAGGGTGTTCACATGATAAAACTCAATCAAACGAACAAGAGAAAAACGGAAATAATTTTTTCAGCAAGTTTGTAAACTGTTGTATCTTATAATTTTTCATTTCAGCGTTCAGTTTTGCAAAACTATTTTTTTATAAATAATGGTCATTCATTTTATAATGTGCTTTTATCTAGGCCTACTATTTTTTTTATTATTTTTTTTTGTGGTGGAAGTCAAACTCCTTGCTACTATAGAGCTTGCATATATACAAATACTGGTGTTTTTCAGGAAACAATAAACAAAATTTAAAAGCGTTATTTACAGATTTAATATAACTTATTAGTTTCAATTTTTATGTAACATAGATTATTACAATTTATTTGTACTCGTTACTCAGCATATGACCCTTTTCAGATCAATGAGGCCCAAACCAAGCCCTGTGGACATGTAAGGCTAAATGTTACGCATCCCACTTCTGCCTTTCTAGAAAATTCTACACACAGGGCATTATAAAGCCTCAGATTTTGTATTGTAAAGGATTACAAGATCGTGTACATTAATAAGGCTTGTGACACACGTTTTACGAAACTATTCCATTCAGAAGTCAATGAGAACATAACAGTAGGGATATTTTCAAGTGCAGTAAAGAAAAGCTAGTGAACTCTAACATTTGATTTTTTTTGTCATTTTTTTTTTATGTATTCTATATCAGTGTACAGTTATCGTTCATTGACGCGATTTCTTTATATAACTGAAAACACACACACACACACACACACACATATGTATATACATGTATTTATATTAAGAGAAAGAAGGCTTTTCTTTGAGTCCGAAAATTAATTAGGATTTAGTATATTACATTGCTACGCAGTCCCACCTACAAACTACATTTGACTCCAACGGAGACGTAACCGTTGTCCCGCGGTTGTCGATCAAGCATATCTTTTTAATTGTCTACATCACTCATTGGCAGTGTGTTGTCTTTTGGTGTATTCCGCGGTCTGTGTTAAATTAAAAAGATTTAAAACATTGAGTCTAAATGTATTTTAAATTCAAACATTTAATAAAAATTGTCTAGTCAAAATATAAGGTTGTTATTAGCTATTGTGAATCATTGTTTCTTTCTTTAAATATTTTAAACTAATATTTATACATTTTGCATTACTGTATTGGATTGTAAAATATACAGTTTTTTTATATTTTAAAATGTTTCACGATTTTTTCAAAATGTTAGAAATAAAGCTTTTTCATCTGTTTAATATCTGATCGCAAATTAAAAAGAATATATTTAATAGTGTAATACTATAGTCAAAAATGTTGCTTTTGTTTTCTTTTGCCGTAGCTCTAAGTAGTTATATTTGAATAATTACCATACAATAATTATAATTACCATACAATAATTATAATTACCATACAATAATTACCAATTTACCATACAATATTTTTTTTTATTCAGATTATATATTCGTTTACAGTAACACACAAGACAAACAGGTTAACGTATCCAGTGTAGGTTATTGAGGTGTTCTATATAGTTCAAAATACAATAATTACTATACAGTTACACAAATTTTGCTTGGGAATGATAAGAGTGTGCTCTCAAGCTAAAAGATAATTATATTATTGTAACTTGTTTTTTGTATACTCAATGCGCTAAGGGCCGGATTTTAGGCAGGGAAGGCGGGGCCTCCTCATACCTAAAACAGACACTAAGTTGCATTCTCCAAACCCCTTTGTATGTGCTCGGGATGAAGGGGTGGATGAGGTTTCCGCGTTGCCTTTATGAGCTCAGCAATGTACTCGAGACATCAACTTATAGTTGTCAGCAGTGAACGTATCGCACCATTCTGCGACTTTTTTTTATCAAACTTTCCGAAAACTCCTTTCACATGCTTCTTCTTATAAAACCCGAGAGACAAAGATCCCTGTTAGAACTTTCGTGAAATCTATAATTAAAAGTAAAGTAAGTTCCTCTTACAGACTGTGACAAGAGGGACAATAAGGGTGGCTGCCTTTATTTTTTTCATTAGAGTTAGTCCCCTTTATTAGTTGATTTACGTCCCTGCCTACTGTTTACGATTGCCACTCCCTCTTGAATCATTGAGATGACCAGTATAGTTTGAACTAAATATCTATATTGTTTACTTATATCTGTGTTATTGTTCTATTACTATAACTCAAGAGGAGTGTGCCACTGTTATGTGAAGAGGATTCTGGTTATGAGCTAAGTAGACCTTATTGATTTCTTGCTTAATAAGTTAGTTGGGTTTATGTACTTATTACTTATCTACTTAGTCTCTTATCTTCTCCTGTATTTGATTTGTAAAAGACATATTTTGTCTGTATATGAGACGGTATCGGGTCTCATGGATGACGTCATGTCATTGTTAATGGATACATGATTTTTTTGTAAACCATCTTTTTGGTTTTTTTCTTGTTTTGACATAAGACGTTATTATTGTACCTCGGCGGTGGGGGATTCTTTAATTATTTGGACCTGAACCTATCGTACTACTTTGATTTGTTACATTATTTCCTCATCTTTTGTGAACCTTCGTTTCCATTTACTCTTTCTATGATTTATTTTTTTTGTAATAAATATTTTTTTCTTGTTGTTAAAATTGAAATCTCAAACTTGTTACTTGTTTGTCTCAGTAGTCTTGTTTATCTGGAGGCTATATTTAATAGCCTAGTCAATATAATTCGGGATCACATAGTACCATTTGACTAACTTGCCAGTACAACAGAGGTCACTGGTCTTATGACCTAACACAATAGGAGGTCACACAGACCTTGCGACATATAAGGGTAGACGATGAAAAAGTCATCTATTTAATGTTAACGAGTGTGTCACAACGACCAAACTCCTTTGCCTTTCTCCAACTATTGCAAGTACCCAGCATCAGAGCTGTGTGGACTCATATGCGCTTTATACATCACGAAAAATACAAGTTTTAGCCAGGGTTCGAATCCGGGACTCTCCGTTTTGGATGCCTATCTTTTTACCACATAGCCATCACCCTTTATCATTAGTTATAACCATAAACTACATAATGTGCACTCGATGAGGTTAAGCCGTCCTGACCCAGAAATGAATAAAACGTAATAATAGAATGTGTTCAATGAAAAGATTAAAGCTTTATAAAAACACAAAAGCTACCAAGGAGATTGTTGTGTGTGCTACAATGTATTGATAGATGAATTGTCTGTAAAGACCTCACTTTATTTTTTCATAAAATTTGGATCAACACGATTTCCTTGGAAAATGAGAATACTTGTTCACATTGCTAATCTTTAAGAGCTGGCTGCTGTGACCTTGTTCTAATGTTTCAAGCAATGATCACGTGTAGTTCTGTATCAATTAATAAGGGTATCCTCGTCTGGTGAATTGGTTAAATGTTATTTATATACGTGTAGGGCACTGTAGGCTAATGACACCTTTGAATACCTTGGAGTAAACAGGTTGAACATGATACATGCATGTACTGAGAACAGAGATTAGTCTGTGCTGCATTCCATTAAGGTCTCTTACAAGAGAGCCAAAGAAGTAAATTGATATTATACATGTTTCCATAAGGAAAAAAAAAGGTGATGTTGAGCTTTTTCTTTAGTTTACCTGTTTTACCTTTCTTTAAGATGCGCAGATTTGACAAGGAAGCTCAAGTCCAATGCGTTTGTGGAGAGTTAAGTTAAATTATAAATATGATTTAACTAGGCACTTAGATTTAAACAAAATTCCATGTCAAGTTTTATAAAGACAAATAACTAATAACATTTGTTTTAAAACCTGTTCGTCTTTATATCTCAAGACAACTTCTGTATATGTAAGCAACACGCTACTTGTGGAAGTCGTGGGTCCAAATAAAAATGTAATTTGTGTAGATTTTTTTACATAGGTCATAGGCAGTATCAAATAAAATGGATTATTTGGTAGGGGATTGAATTAAGTAGATGATAGATAGATAGATAGATAGATAGATAGATAGATAGATAGATAGATAGATAGACTGATAGACAGA
>JADKLZ010069622.1:0-18069 GCA_021533235.1 Biomphalaria straminea | reverse complement strand
ATGTGAAGTTGGCATAACAAATCATTCAAACGTAATATTTGTATGTCAATTATTTTACCATAGCTTGGTGGAGAATCTTTTTAATCAATGTTATTTCATCCCTTACCAAAGTTGAAGTATTATTTCTTGCATAATACAATGCCGTTTTACCTTCAAGGTCTGTCACATTCACGTCTGCTCCGTTTTCTAACATCTTTTGAACTAAGCTACTTTTAGCTGCATCTGAATCTATTAGAATCATCATTGCAGATTTTCCTTCCTTGTTTATTATGTCTAAACCCACTTCTGACACCATTATCATCGCTTCCAAAATATCTGAGTTTCTGTTGCTACCATACTTCTGAGCATACTTCTTAGCAGCTAGTATTAATGCGGTATCTTCATCTTTGTTTTGTAATTTCAATTGAGGATTTAGCTTCAGTAACTTTTCAACAAACTCTCCTAGATCTTGCTCCACAGCTTCCATCAATGGAGAGAATCCATCTTCATTTTGTACGTTTATGTCTACTTGAGACTTCAATAAAACTCTAAATACATGAACATTTTTATTAAGAATGCTGTGTAGCAATGCAGTATTTCCCATGTTGTCAACAGCATTCAAATCCGAATCTTTAAGTAAATATGATGCACAAGTAGCAGATTCCTCTTCTAAACAACCACTTGCATACATCAATGCTGTTCTGCCATACTGAGATTGTATCTTCATGTTCGTAGCTTTCGCCGCCAATATCTTGATAAATTGTGCATTCCCATTTTGAGCACAATGCATAAGGGCTGTCATACCCTTGTTGCCTGTACCATCAATATCCGCCCCTGCTCGAATCAGATTGGTAAGACAGCTAATAGATTCATGACTCTGAGAGCTCATTTGATTACACGTACTCTTATACCAGTGTTGAATAGACTTACTCTCCTGACACAGATAAATCAGTGCTGTGTCACCTAAGTCATTTTTAGCGTTAACATCAGCATTAGCTTCTAAAAGTCTTGCAAGAGTTTTGGAGCTTCTGTTTAAACTAGCTGCCATCAAAGGCGTAACCATTTCTGCTATGACACAAGGGAACGGAGTTAAGAATTGTGGTATCAATAAATTTCTTTTCAAAGTTCCAAAACAGTTGACGTCCAGCTTTTTACTTATCCAGACCTTTAACGTTTTCTCAAGGTTTGAAAAAGAAATGAAAACTAATAAATCTTGCCATGCTTTGTCAGTAGAGTTTATCTCAGCTTGACTCACGAAATTTTCAAGGGCGTCGTCTGAAACAAATGAAATGAAAAAATACATGAGGAGAGGATGGAAGATGTGAAAAAATACTTATATTTTTGACTACAACTGTTTTGTTTTTTTTAACGGTCGTTATTGAAGCATGTGGTCGAATGGTTAAGTGCTTGTCTACCGAACCTGAGGTTCTGGATTCAAATCCCGGTGACGACTGGGATTTTGAATTTCGGGATTTTTAGGGCGCCCTTGACTCCACCCAACTCTAATGGGTACCTGACTTTAGTTAGGGAAAGTAAAGTCGGTTGGTCGTTGTGCTGGCCACATAACACCCTGCTCGTTAACCGATGGCCAAAAAAAACAGATGACCTTAACATCATCTGCCCCATAGATCGAAAGGTCTGAAGGGGACACTTTACTTTACTATTGAAACGCGATGGCTGAGAAGTAAAGCGTTTGGCACCAAGCCAGAAGGACACGATTTTGAATCCTGCCGGAAAATGCAATTTTTAATTTCAGAATCTTGAAGGTGATTAAGGTATGTGCGACGTGGCAACTAGTTATTGGTCTATACTGCCCACAAAATTTGAGGTCTAATATCAACTCTTTGTCACGTTTAACTTGTAGGTGGGACACAAGGTCAAGGCTAGTCGCCAAGATGTGACAACACGTGATCAAATGATCATTGCATGGTCAATGTGCGGGTGTTGGTTGAGGCAACGAAAAGACGGGTAATGAAGGGTAAAGGTTATGATACCCTAGTCGTGAAAAGGAAGGTTCTAGAAATTTTCGGGAGGAGATTATTTTAATAGTTAAAGTTAATTTCTATTACTTAGATAAGTTAGATATCAAAAGTTAAAGCAAGATGTAAGGTACACACAAGGCTAGTGTGTTAATTATTTACTAATATTGTACTATCCTGTATCTAAATCGTAGTTGCTGTGTATATATTCATTGTCTCAAGTTCGACTCTGAAGGAATTAAAGTCCAAATAATTATGCCTACACTGTATTACTTCACTATATCTCAATGGTGTTTGAATTAGATCAACGGTACCCCCGAATGCACATGGCAGATCATTTTGGAGAAGATAAAAGTCTATATCTTCAAGCCATGTCGCGAAACGTTTTCTTGGGATGTAGTTTAACGATTCTTTGGAGGCAGCGCTAGGGAAATGAATTTAATGGTTACTCTTGCTTAGCCTAGGTAGTCCGAGACTCACTACTGTACATGCTTTTCTGTCTTGCATTTTGGTCTTTGTATTGCGTTCCGGTTTTCCAAATCTCTAGTCAAGCGGATGGAGAAACAGCCTTTTTAAAAATCATTATGCGTTTTTTTTTATATTCTCTTCTAGATTTTTTTCATTGTCTTGGCAAGCCTGCATCCAACATAACAAGACAATCCTAACCTGGAACCCCCAACGAAAGAGGACGAGGAGACGGCCCATGAATACATGGAGATGCGTTTTGGAAGCAGATGCCAAGCAGATGGGCAAGACATGAGGAAAGTTGGAGAGACTCGCCCAGAACCGAGATGCCTGGAGGAAGTTTGTCGGTGGACTATGCCCTGGATGGACCACAGGCAGAGATGAGATGAATTACTCTGTCACTATTGAAGTAAAACTAGCACATATAATAAAGGCCGATGATTATATCGCATTCAATACTTACCAAGGTCACATAGGAATTGACGTTGTGTTGTTAACATTGCTTCAGGTTGACAATGTGTGCATATTTGGTCTCTAGTTGTCTTTGAAGTTGAAGCCACTAAAGAAAAACAAAGCAACGTTTTTATACTGGAAATATAATCTTGGTTATTATTTCTAGTTAAAAAAAAATAAGTGTATTTAAAAATCTGAAATGGTGACACAAAATGTTTAAATGCTAACTCTAGCCCCTGGTCATAACATTTTTTAATGCTGTGTGAGCTATTCCACGATGAAAGCCACCCTAATTCACAGATTGTGTAGTTGTTTTTTTTTTTTTGTGTACCCAAAACAAAACGGAGATAATCACTGATAATCCATGTGGTACAGAACTTTAGTGCATAGATAGTCTTAATCTTACTGTTCTTAGGCTGCATTTATATTTAGTTCGACTTGTGCCAATGTTGTTGTTTTATTTTGTATTGACTTCGCTTCAAAATGACCTAAAAACAAAATACTTACGCAATTGATTGTTTATTATATAATTTGTGCATTTAAGAGAATAATTTTCTTTCTTTGTCTGGTTCAACAAGGCCAACAATTTTTCTGAAATAAAAATATGTATTAAACTATAATAATTAATAGTAGATATAACTATAATGTAAGTTTAGTTGGTGTTCCTTAAAAACGTAGGCCGTAATCATATTTTATGAAGTAACGTATATATTTTATAAGATAAGATATCTTGTCAACATAAGGAAATTTGAAACCGGTAGTGTGTTGCAGTGGCGTAGCTAGGGTGGGGGGAGGAGCGGAAAGAATTCGAAAATTCCCCCCTGGCCCCCGTTTGAGGGGGGAGACCCCGAAATGAGTGTTTTTTACATGTAATATTATATATTACGCAAAGAGGTCAAGCCCCCGGGCCCCCAAAGGATTAAAAATTCCTAGCTACGCCCCTGGTGCGTTGGTCAGCACATTAACACTCTTTTTAACCATTGGACTAAAGCGGTGTGAACTAGGAGTTTTGTTGTTTTAAAGAAATCAGCGTTTATTTGCAGGTTGGAGAACTCTTACAAATTCAATAGTGCACACGATAAAACTATTATAATAGTTTAAGAAAAAGATTCTACCGAAGACGCGATAAGAAAGCTTTATTTGATCCCAGGCAGAAAATAAATAAGGAAGCATTGTTGTGTCAAAACATGTAGGTCTGAACTATTTTATTCTCAAGTGGAAATAATAGACCATTTGGACAACGGCTTTGGCTTATTGACAAAATGTGCAGGCCGCAACTGGATTTGTGCGGTTCTATGAATTACTGCAGTCATCCTTAAACTTTGGAATTGAATACATGCTTATTATACCTTTGACTCGTTTTAAATAGTAATTTTAGACTCAGGATTAAATAAAAAAAATTCAGTATTTTAGTCTGTCGAATTAAAAACAAATGAATTTTATAGTATGGGTGACCCGTCAAAATAGGGCGGACAAAATAATTCCGACAAAATAGCGCGGAAAAAATAGCGCTGACAAAATAGCGCGAAAATTCCCGACAAAATAGCGCAAGACAAAATAGCGCAGACTTATATATGATGTGTATAAAATTACCGGATTATTAGTAATTTAATGTCCTGGGCATTTTTGTTGATGTCACAATTTTTTATATATTTTAAGATCTGAAATTATGCCATATTGGCAGATAACGAGAGTACTTTAAATTTTATATCATTTCCCTTTTCATCTTTTGATTTAAAACTTGCTAAAAACGCGATTTTGAAATGTGGTGACCCGACAAAATAGGATAGGAAAATACGAAGGTGTGTTATACTATAATCTGAAAACTGCGGCATCTTTGATCTAAACTGGGCGTCTTTTGCCGCAACATTGTCAAACGTAGGTGTGTCAGGATTAGTTAAAATGGCGATCACATTTCTTATCTCGCCAAACGTTTGTTTAATCTCTGCCAGTATCTTCCTAAGTCTAGATCCTACTTACTGTTATCCTGGGCTAGTTTTACTGTTTCTTTCCTTTGGTTTTCAAGTTCGGATTCATTCCGTTCTATTGTTATACATCAGGAAAAAAAAACAACAACAAAAAATAGAAATATTGCAATACAAAGACTTGTTTTATATTTATTAAAAAAAATATCCGTTAACTAAGTTTCTGTATGTTAAGATTCTCATATAACACTGCATAAAAAAGAAAAGATTAACGAACAAAAAGGTTAAAATATAGATCATAGTGGGAAGCGTGGTCGAGAGGCTAAATGCGCTTGAACTTGGCTTGGCTTGGGGCTCGAGGTTCGAAACCCGACTGTGTTTACTGAGCGCCTAAAGGCAGCACGGAAAACCAACTCCTAGATACCATATCCCCCACGGGTCCACAAATAAGATTGGACCAAAGCGCTCTGAGCATGCTATAAATAGCCTGAAAGTAGCGCTATATAAAAGCTATAATGATAATAGTAATCATAGATCTTTTAAATGAAAAATTTATTTTAAAATCATGTCAATCGTCATGTCAGAATACAAACTACATTTCTTGTTATTTTTATATTAACTCTTTCTCTTCCTAATTATTTTTCCAAATTTTTCATTTTGCTCATTACTATTTCGCTAATCTGTTATGATTGGGCTTCAATACCTTTGTCTTGTGTTATCAGAAAATGTTTTTTTTATATAGAATTAAATAGGAATGCATGCAATTTTTATAAACAAAATAAAGTTAATAAAATTAAATATTAATATAATGTAATGAGGTCGAATCAACGTTGGTATTATAATCTAGGAAAGAAAGATTTAAGTACTAATTTGTGTTTCCTTCCATAAATCTATCCACTGTGTTCGAAATGTGTGTTTATTTCATTTTGTTTATCTCTCTAAAATTAAAATTAATTATTAAATTATAATCAATTTATTAATAAAGAGGTGCATTTAACGGGTATATGTCTAATAATATTTACACAACTATTTAAAAGCAATGGATGCTCAAAACATTTCGGATCAGTGAAGAGAGCAATGCCTGACGAAGTGAATATTTAAGGAGATTATGTTTAAATAAATTTGAACAATAAGTTTCAATTTTACATCTAAAACATTACAGACCACACTAGTATACTTTAAAAAAATACTATAGATGTTGTTGTTTTTATCGGCCCCCGTAAGGGAAAAAAGCCGCTATTAGGTTTGTGCAAAATGTCGATCTGTCCGTCTGTCCGTCTGTCACACTCAGGGCGCCGAAACCATAAGAGATACGAAAAATATTTTTTCACCATTAAATGCGGCTTGAAAAGTTTAGGTGCTACGGCTACTTTTAGTTTCCTAAAAGCAAACCGTTTAATTTATAAAATTAACTAGCTAAATTTTACCCGGCTTTGCTCGGGTTTTTCTTTCTACAAATAGCATGCATTTAGTCCAATAATGACGTGAACAAAAAAGATGATAATTTAAAAAATAAATCAATTCATCCACTGCTGTGTGTGAGAAAGAAGAGCTAAGTCGTCTGCAAAGTGGAGGTCATCTAGCTGTTTCCACAGTGTCAACTGTATACCGTTCTGATTCTGGTCAGTTACTGTCTTCATGATCCAATCTATGTCTAGTAGAAATAAGAAGGAAGAGAGTAAACAGCCTTGTCTCACTCCGGTTTGGACTTCAAATGCCTTTGTCCGTTTTCTACCATGCACTACTCTGCAAGTCATCCCTTCATATGACTTCTTGATGATGTTATTAATTTTTTCAGGCACTCCACAGTGTCTCAAAAGTCTACAGAGGGTCTATCTGTCCACACTGTCTAATGCCTTCTCATAGTCCATAAAACTGACGTAGAGAGGGGAGTTCCATTCCATGGACTGTTCCAAAATTATACGTAGTGTTGCTATCTGATCTGTACATGATCTCTCCATTTCGAAAGCCGGCTTGTTGGTCACGGAGATGTGGGTCTACAGCATCTTTCATTCGGTTTAACAGAATGCGATTAAACACTTTCCCTGGAATGGACAGTAGTGTTATCCCTCGATAGTTAGAGCAGGAACTAAGATCGCCTTTCTTTGGGAGTTTGATGAGGTAGCCCTCCTTCCATTCTGGTGGCACTTCTTTTTCCCATATCTTTAGAAATATAAGAGTTCCAGCCTCCAAATGAGAAGAAAGTAGTTTATTAGACCTAGGTCATCAATTAAATGAAAGCTTTTAGATCTAATTTTAAAATAGTTATTGTTAATTAAAAGTATAGTCATGTATATAAGAGAGTAGTCTATATTGAATTCTCATTAATTTAAATTAAAAAATAACGCAAAATAGAGCTTAATTATTCAATTTATTGTTCAAAGTCAACATCTGTTTTTATTTTTGTGTAGCTATGTAAGTTCATGAACCCTTGACGCGTCTCCTTGGTGACAAAAAAAAAAGAAACCGCGATAAAATATAGTTTATAATTTAAGCAAACGCGTGAATGCAACTGTTAATATAACATTGTTAGTTTAATTCTGTTTAGATATAGATATTGATTCTAAAAAGAAAATTGAATGCCTTAGTAATCTATAATGATGCATGAGAAGAAATGTTGTTAACACATATGTAAATTAGGAAGTGTGCGAGATGAACCATAGTCGTTCTACGACTGAAGGAGGCCAATGATGATGATGAAATTAATGTGTAGCGATGTTGTCATGAGGTATCACTACGCTAAGTCCGTGACCTCAATACGCGTTGCGTACACGTAGGCGACAAAAAAAAAACAACAATACAATAGATCTAGCCTATATTTTAAAAGCAAATCATACGCGTGAATGTAAATGTTTATGTAATATTGTTAGTTTAATTTTGTATAGCTCTTGAATCCTAACAATTTGAATGCCACAGCAATCTAGTCAATAAATAAAAACTTGTGTGACACATTAGCATCTAAGATTTAACCTAGATCTAGATACAATAACGGTGTTATCAGGTCTAAATGCGCATAAGTAAGTAAATCTGAAAGAAAAAAAAAGTAAATTAAAAATAAAGACTTAAAATTAATCCAAATCGGTAGTTGTAGGTTTAAATGTTATGAAAAAAAAATACAATAAAAAGTAAATTGTATTATGTACATAGTTTATTACTTAAATAATATGCATTTATAATGCGCGATATTATAATTATGACCTATGACGTTCATTTCATTTGTACCACTGCGCGACACATGTAGATCTAGACATGGCTTGTGACCTAGTTTTTGTTAGATACAATAGTCTAATAGAGTTGGTCAACTTTATTTTTTTTGAGGGTCTTAAGTTTGTTTTAGGACTACAATACATACACTACGGCCTAAGTTGGTACCCAAGGAACATTTCTGCCAAGTTTAATCAACATTGGTCAAGCGGTTTTGATTTCCATTCCGCTCATACATACATACATACATACATACGCCTTACTTTTCCTTTTATATATAAGATTATGCAAGCGATTTTTTAATAACAAAACACCAATTCTGAAACAATTACGTAAATGTAAGGGAGGAAATGTTACTAGAAAAAATGCTCTCGGCATGTAGATATCACGCACATTTTTAAAAATAAATTTCTGTCTGTCTGTCCGTCTGTCAGACTCAGAGCGCCAAAACTAGAAGAGATACGAAAAATATTATTTCACCATTAAATGCGGCTTGAAAAGTTTAGGTGCAACGACTACTTTTAGTTTTCTAAAAGCAAACCGTTTAATTTATAAAATTAATTATGCAAGCGATTTTTTAATAAACAAAACACCAATTCTAAAACAATTACGTAAATGTTACTATAAGAAATACTCTTGATAAATAGATATCACGCACATTTTTTAAAATGAACTTTTAGCAGCGGCTTTCGTGTACTAGCGTAAAGCCCGGAAATGACATGATTCTAAACTAATTTCTTAAATTTAAAATAAAAATCAGATTTAAAAAAAAAATTGTTTAGTGCCCCCATTAGAATGAAAGAAGCACATTTGTGTGCGTTTTGTCTGTTGTTTTGTCTGTCCGTACGGGTAGGAAAAAAAACACTAAAGGCTTTTGAAAATATGATTTAACCTTTACTGTTCTTTCAGAAATATTGCGATAGTTTAAGGATGGGAGCATACAGGAATTGAGCCAGGGACCAATGATAAATCCGAACTAAAGTCTAGTGCGCAAACATCAAGATAAGGCAAGTTTATACCCTGCTCGCCATCCTCCGTCGTCCAGCGAGAAGTTAATTATTTTCAACTTAGAAGGAACATCCGAATAGGCGGATCTGACAGGGATCCGACTCCGACGGGGGCCGCCTCTGAGTTTGTGTATCACACAAACTCTTTTTGTAATCTTGTTTATTTATACATTTATATTAATACTTATCATTTATTTAGAGTAAGCGCTATTATACGATGTTTAAGTAGAGTTGCTTACCTTTTTCCCTTCGAATCGCCTCACATTCCATACGGAGCCGCATCAAGTCGGTCTCCAAAGTTACCATCCTTCTTTCGTCGTCATTAAATTCTAAATAGTTTAGAAACAACAAAAGTATTCTTAATTAATTAACTGTTTGAATAGCATAAATTATAAAACCTTTCACACGACTAGATATCGAGCGGTTTGCACGCTGGACTGTCGTTCTGATTTATCGATGGTCCCGGGTTCAAACCATGCCTGCTCCCATCCCCCGTTGTCCTGCGGAAGGTTTGGACTATCTTCAACTCTGAAGGAACATCCGAAACATGTAAAATATTTTACAAACATTTTATGTCAACTTTGGATAATGTCCTCTAGACATTTTTGTTTTTATTTTGCCAAGAAAAAAAAATTAGAGTGTGCAGGATTGATTTACCTGTTCGGCCGATATATTCATATCAAATGTAAAATATTGTGGAAAAAATGGTGCGGAAAAAAAAAGGTTTACCCGATTTGTTAATAAAGATCGTTCTTTAATTAAGATATAATTAGTTAAATGTAATACATTTTTAAAGCTGTAGGACATTTTATATACACTACAGTCACCTCCATGATCCAAGGATTAATTATGCCGATTTGTATCAAGTTCTGTCATTTGGTTTTGATTTGTATTCGGAAAATACATACATGCACATTCCTTGTTCCATATGCTAGGAAAAATGTGTACAAACGCTCCTTCTTCCCTAGTACTATTAGCTAATGAGGAAAGCCAGTGACTTGGACAGAATTTAAGTCCTTGGTTAATTTGCATGACTGAATGCATGACGCGTAGAACGTAATCATCTCCTTTTGAAGTAACGTCTGTGTTATATAATATTTGATACGCCTTACTTGTGATTTATATTATATGTGTAAAATGTGTGTTTTCTTTCTGTCTGTAAAAGATAAAAACAACTGTCTATGAAGGTTTTTTGTTTGTTTTTACATGTATGGACTTTAACTAGACAATTAAACTTTAATTATTAAAGAATTTTTAAGTCGGTCTCTGTAATAATGTTTTCTATTTGATCCTGAACTATTGAGTTGATCGATTTTTACCTCTCACAATTTATTTAAAATATCAATTATTTGCAACTACCTTAAAAAGGGATATTAAAGACCAAATTATGTGCACCAGATGTCCAAACAATTGCCAGCAGGTCAAACCCGGAGCAAGTAGCATAAATACCAAAGATACTCTGTGCTGACTTTATAAAAATAATGATAAAATATAGCTTTAAGTTATTAGATTAAGATCGATCTACCTATACACTTTCAATTATCGAAATATTCAAGAACGTTTTCACTTTTATTAAAACAAGTAAATGTTTATAGCTATTAATAGAAAGAAATAAATACAGAAAAACATAGAAAACATAAAGCAAGAAAGTGATTTTGTTAAAGAAAATATTTTTTAAAATTAAAATTCGACATTCTTAACTAAGAATAGAATATTGGATAGATTTAGTTTAGAATAAAGTATTACTCTTCTGTGTCAGCAGAAATGCTAAAACATGGAGGACAGTGCATTGTTAACAGAATGACTGGTCTCTTAAATCTCTGCTGGCGAACTTCAAAAGTCCCTGAGGACTGGCAAAAAGGAGTCATTGTAAAGCTTCCAAAAAAAGGGCAACTTGGCAGATTGCAACAACTGGAGGGGCATTACTCTCCTCTCTGTTCCGGGCAAAGTTTTCAGCACTGTTTTGTTGAGACGGCTTCAACAGTCTGTAGATGAGAGGCTCAGAGAAGAACAAGCAGGATTCCGAAGAGGCAGACCTTGTGCAAAGCAGATTTTCGTTCTACGAAATATCATAGAACAAAGTCTTGAGTACCAACAACGGCTATCGATCAGTTTCGTAGACTTTAAGAAAGCATTTGATAGTGTCCACCGAGAATCACTTTGGAAAATAGCTAGAGAATACGGCATCCCAGAAAAATTTGTCCAGATCCTACGACACCTATACAATCAGTCTAGTTGCTGCATTAATACAGAAGGAGGAACAACAGAGTTTTTTAGCATTGAGACAGGTGTGAGACAGGGGTGCATCTTATCTCCCTTCCTTTTCCTCCTAGCCATCGACTACATAATGAGGAAAGCAATGAACCAGACTGCCTTTGGTATTCCATGGTGTGAACAAAACCGTATGACGGACTTGGACTTCGCCGATGACGTTGCACTACTCGGGGCTACAAATAAAAGTATACAAGAAATGACGGAGAGCCTAGATAGAGAGGCACCCAAAATTGGCCTCCGCATAAACTTGGATAAGACAAAAATTTTGCGAGTGGGATATAAGGCAAAGGTGCCCCTGTCAGACTTGGCGAGTCAAGGCTTGAAGAGTTAGACAAGTTCACTTACCTTGGCAGCATCATAACAAATGATGGGGATGCATACCATGATGTAGTGTGCCGAATAGGAAAGGCAGGGAGCATTTTCCAAAGGCTGCAACCTATTTGGACAAGCTAAGCCATTGGACTCGAGACAAAAATGCACCTTCTCAACACAATTGTCATTCCAACTGCAACATATGCATGTGAGACATGGAAGTCATCTGTCAAAATTGAGAAGAGACTAAATGTAGCTCAACAAAAATGGCTGAGACGGATTATGAGAGTCAGTTACAAAGATCGGGTCTCAAACAAGGAAATTCTATGCCGAACTGGGAGTCGAACACTCAGTGAGGTTGTGACAGAACGTCGCATGAGGTTTGCGGGACATGTTCTACGACAAAATGAACTACGCATACCAAGAATTGCGATGACATGGAGGCCAATACGAGGAAAACGCAAACAGGGACGTCCTCGTATAACTTGGCGTCATACCTTCATGTAGGACCTCAGAACAGTGGACACCAGATGGGAGGAGGCTTCAGACATTGCCAATGACAGATCTTTATGGAGACAGCTTGCCGCCCAATGCGCCGAACGGCGCGGGAGGACCTAAGTAAGTAATTACTCTTCTGGATATAAGCTTCAATAAAGTAATCGCAACGCTTAAGTTAAAAAAAAATAAAGTTAGGTATTCCTTTCAAGCTGTATCGCAGACGATATAAAACTCATCGATTTCTGTGACCAATGGTTAACATGGGTGTCATGTGGTCAGCACACCGACCAACCTTTACTCTTTTCTAAACTAATTTCGGGTATCGATTTGAGATTGTTAAACTCACAAGCGCCCTTAAAATTCCGAAATTCAAAATATCAGTCTTCACCAGGATTCGAACCAGAAAATTCTCTGTTCCGAAGCCAGGTACTCTACGACTCAGCAACCACATGCCTTCCATTTCCAAAAATAAAGAAAATGTATACTAGAATTTACCTGTAAGGTCTGAATCATCCCCTTGAAACTGAAAGAAATTATATATGAATTTTATGACAATATATTATAAGTTGTGAATGTTTTTAAACATGTAACTAATAGAATAAAATAAATTAAAAATGTTACCTTTTCTTGTTCTTTAAGTAGGTCATCTTAAATAGAAAAAAAAAAGAGATCTATGTACTTGAAATGTATTAAACACAGTTAGTCTGTTAGCTTAAAAGCTTTGATATTACAAAAGACATCAACAACAGATTAGTGACAAAAATTGTACTACAGTGGACTACAAGATGTTCACGAACAAGGAGTAGGATTTCTTGTACACAGGAACTACAGCAACTGCCTTGTGAGCTGTTTGTTACCCTATATCCAGTCGACTTATCTCCATACGTTTAAAGGCATCGCCCTTCAATATCACCATCATTCAAGCATACGCTCCTACATCAACATATGACGATGAGGCAGTAGAACAGTTTTATGAGTAATTACAGGAAATGGTCAATAAGGTCCCGAAAATGTGCATCCTTGTGGTACAAGGAGACTGGAATGCCAAGGTAGGAAGCGACTCCTATCAAACCTGGAAAGGTACGTGGGGAAGATACAGTAACCTCACAAATAATAAACTATGCCACAAACTATTAGAATTTGCGAAATTCAACAATCTCTTACTGGCTAACACACCAGGATGCCACACAAAATGGCACTGTCTTAATGGAGAACATAAGAAAACAGATTTATTATGACGTGGTGCAACACTCTGCAGCAGCGGTTTAAGGCAAGCACCTATACGGCCAAAACAAGAAGTTTTTCTGGAGCTAACATTGGAAGCGACAATTACAATGTTATAATGACTTTCAAATTACACCTAAATAAGGTAACACAACAAGGACCTACCAGTAAAAGAAAAAAAATGACCTGGATAAGCTAAAAGACACTAAAGTAGCTGTCATACATGAGTCACAAGAAGATGGACGCTTTGCAACCTTTGACGACTTCCCAAAGGTCAATATGCTAAACACAGCAGTTACAGACACAGCTCTGAGAATACTAGGGAAGCTCCGCCCACCTGAAACCCAGGGTAACAGAGGGAATACTCCAACTCTTTGTCAAGCGACGGGAGCTTATAGAGAGAAGTTGTCTGACCCAAAATATGACCTCGAATACAAGAGCGGCAAAAACGGATTAAAAAGGAAATGAAGCGAAGAAAAAGGGGATAGAGAACAAGTGTCAAGAATTTGAACAGGGACTATACATGAATGACATTTAAAAAAGCGTTCAGCTAGTAAAGGAACTAATTACTATCAGCTTCATTAGCCATTCCAGCAAAAGTAACCAACTTGTAAACATTATATTAAAATCTGCTAAAACCGCTGGCAGATAAAATTATATCAGAAGAACAGGCGGCTTTTAGACAAGGTCGCAGCACAACAAAACAAATCCTTTACCTCAAAAAACTCTGTGAAAAATGATTGTCGATGCCTATATTTACCTTTTATTTTAAGAAGTATTTCAGCCACATGACCTTGTCTCACTTCATCGTCCCTAAGGCAGTCAATCAGAAAACTAAACCAATTATCATATCCGGCAAGTCTCATCAGTAGCTCTTCTCTTGCTGCTATGTTGCCCTGCATTTCAGACTTTTTCTTCACTGCTTCCTTTAAATATATATATATATAATTGGATAATGAGCGCTAATAATATTTCGATGCAATATGGCACAAAGACTTAGAATAAATAGACTAATTAAAAAAGCATCGTATATTACTCAAGCACAGCTACCATCTCTTGAAGAGCTTTTCCAAGAAAGATGCATTTCCAAATCACTCACGATTCTTAAAGACAACCTGCACCCATTAAACCACTGTTACATAAGATCTGAACGAAGTGGTCGTCTCCTTTCCATCAAGACTAAAACTGAAAGATTTAAAAACTCCTTTGTCCCACTTTCGATCAGAGTGTTACGAGGTCAGCTGTCATCGAGAAGTACATAGAAGTCAAATTCATAAAGCGCTGGTTGTGAATGTGCATGAGTGTTTGTATGTGAATGTTGTTCGAATTTTTCATTAACATTGCTTTTGTATAGTAGTTACGCTGAGGTTGTCAATTGTAATCAAACTGAATTTCCATTAGATTGGATCAATAAAATTATCTTATCTTATCTTATCTTAGTTTATGTGTACAACGATGTAAGCGTTCAGCTTTTCAACAATGACTTCATTCGACAAAGTAGTAGTATTAGATCGTGTGAAGTTAATTTACACTTACATTTAATTGTATCTACTGCACAGAATGTTTGTTTTCTGTAGAAGAAGCATTTTATTTAACAAATTGCTAACACTGTAATAATCATTAAAAATTCGTTAAGCTATATACACAGACTTTTTTCCCTTCCAGATAAGATGGTTTGCTATATATCTTTATAAACCATTGTTAATCAATTAGTATCACCCCTACAGATACAGGGCTCAGAGAGGACAAGGGTTAAACCACGGCGTGAACACCATCTCCACATTGGTCCACATAAGATAGTCCCGTAACATAAAGCAGCTAATGCATCAAGTTTATTTTTAGATTTTTTCAGCCTGCAATGTCAAATTGTAAACGGATTTCTTGGAACAGAAGAGGACATGATTCCATGACCATATAAGTATAAGGTTGATTGTTTCCAAATATAGTAAAAGATGATGAGAAAAAGTTCTGGAAAGGACAAAGATGATCATTTGTAATTGAAAGCTTGAACAAGACAGTAAAACGTATTTAATGAAATCGTATTGTAAAGTGTGTTCCTATCTGCAAAGGATCTTCGTTATTTGAATTAATTGCTTGCATTGGAATCTCTGGCAAAACGATACTGTTTGAGTGTTCAGTAAATGTTTCAAACATAGAAAACTACGCTGAATTATAACATGTGAAACGCAGTTATCAACATTATCTCATTGTAACATAAGGACATCATCACATATAACACTGAAAAAAAAAAACCATAAATGATCACTGAAAAGATACTGTACCGTAGCAGGAACCATGAAGAAGTATTCCTCTGTAGACGAGATGGAAATCTCAAATGTTAAATCTAAAACAATGATGATCATACGTTAAAAGCTATATTCAGATTATACTTACTATGTCTCTGTCCTCCAAATATGTTGGATTACGTTTTCGCATCACGTGAACAATTGTATCTGCCTGAACAAATTCTGTGAAGGTCCCATAAATAGCATTTCTTAATGCTCTGTTGAACTTTGCCTGGGAAGTCTTTGACATAACACGGCTGCCTTCAATGTTGGGTATAACGCTTTCAGCTTCTCTGTTCATTCTCTTTAATAAATTAAGTTTTAACAAGAAAACAACAAAAGTGTGAGAGATAAAAGTTGAACATTTAGTAATAAATAAAAGTAAATCAACCTATACAATTGGAAGCTATTTCTTTCATTCCTTCTTTTTGTTTTACAAAACTTATATTAACTCACCTTGTCTGTCTATCTGGTAGAAAGTTGAAACACGTCTTTCCCCCATGTATATATAATTCTCTTCGTGGCTCTACCATGCAAAGGAGCACGCTGAGAAAGTCTTTTATAAATACATAGGCCTACATGTATTATCTCTCTCTCTCTCTCTCTCTCTCTCTCTCTCTCTAAGTCCTTACAGGCATGACCGTTACCAGGCTTACCAAAGACCGCGCATGCCGTTACAGACTAGGACGAGGTGAAAAGTATACAACACAAAGGAATGGAGGGGCCCGCCATTCAGGGAAATTCTGTCCAGGGATGGGTAAAGGTGAACTGGTGAGGCTGAAACTTTCTAAAACCCCTAATTACTAACAAGAAAATCAACTTAACCATAAATCGTTAACATGTCCGATAGAAGCTGCACATCTGGTAGTCCTCTCTGTTTTTAAAATATATTTTAATAAGAATAAATAAACCTTAAATTAGGGAAAATATATACTTAAATAGCTACTTACATAATTTACACTATATTCCTTTAGAGTCAATGAGAACCAATTGAAAATTTGCTTCTTTATTGGTATGAAATGTTGAGATCTGGTTAGTGGGGCACACGTTTACCGCCAGCTTTACGTTTTTTTTAAAAGTAATACCACAGTTCATGTGTTTGAAAACTACCCAGGCCCAGAAGCAAGGTATTGGGTCACACACACACACAAAACAACACATAACGGTAATTTGAAACTTAAATGTCAAAATGTCCAGATTTTTTACATTAACTCTTTCTCTCCGTAATTATTTACCACATTCTGATGAAATCAACGTTGGTATCGTCAGTTAGGAGAGAAAGAGTTAAAATTTCTAAATGTAATTTATAGATATTTTTCTGTTACGTGAAATGTATTGTTATCTGTGGTGTTTGATTTATCTGCCTTTTTATTTCACTCTATTCTCTGTGTTTTTAAACAAAGAGAGGTCTTAATTTGCATAATTTCCAGACCTTAATTTTTTTTTTATCCCTGCTGTATTGCCAATACTCTAGCGTGAAACCTAAGAATAGTTTTTACTTAACTGGTAAAACAAAAAAGAGGTTAGGAAATTTCATTAGTAAATAAAAAAAGAAAGAAAAAAAAAAGTAATCTTCCACCCCTTCCCTATAAAAACGTGCAAAAACCATAGTACTGGTACACTCTTACTGAAAAACTCAAGACTTCGAATACAAAAAACCCAAAGCAAACAAACAAAGGTAGGAACATTGTACGTAGCTAATATTGTGAAATACCGATTCTATAAATAGAATTTTCATTTTCCTATGATTTAAATAAATCTAGATCTAGTAGGATTTATAAAGAAGTCAACGTAAAATCAAAATACCTGACTCATTTCTCTTCCTTTTAGACGCACTCTAAAGGAAAAAAAAAAAAACATTAATATATATATATATATATAATATCAGGTGGCCGAGCCTTGCTCGGTTAAATAATTTCATATACCCGAAGTCATTTTTGGATTTTTTTTTTATAATTACGAAAATGAACGATTGGATAAAGACTACTAATTCGAAAAATTTCTTTAGTATTCTGTTTGTTCTATATGTAAATTGGTACGTTCAGACATTTAATTTTGGAATTAGTATATTCAATTATGGCTTTAGTACGAAACATCGAGTGACGCAAATTTCTACGTTATTGGGGAAAACTTCAAAGACTTTCTTACAAGCCAATAATAGTAGGCCTACGATAGTTTTACGCTGTCTAGACTGTAGGAGGACTTAAGAGACTTGATATTTAATCGCCATGTACAATTACATATAGAACAAACAGAACACTAAAGAAACTCTTCAGATTATTTTACGGGATATGTGCCCTGCTCAGCCAGACTGTAAGACTATAAGAAGTTCATACCGGCTTTTGCCATCCATCTATCCCAGTGGTGCTACTGGTGCTACAGCCCATGGAAGGATATGGCCTGCTTTTACACATCCCTCCATTCAGATATCTTCTAGGCCTTTCGTCACCACACCCTAACCCCA